>KK114577.1:685432-699612 GCA_000611955.2 Stegodyphus mimosarum | reverse complement strand
ATATACTTATTGCTTTTATTTTAGAGTTTCTTTTATTATATTAGAATTATTTAATTAGTATCGTTTAATAACCTACAAATAAGTATTTCATTTAAAAATTGATTAACTGTTAAATTATTAGCTTTTAGAATCCTACAAATAAATATTTCATTTAGGAATATTCTGTGTACATATATGGAAGTACACATACTTAAAATCAGGACTCAGGGGCAGGGCAGGATTAACCACGTCGGGGCCCCTAGGCAATGCAATTCTCAAAGCCTCTTTTCAGCCGTTTGAAGTATCATCAGGTCTTTTCAAGTTGATGAAAGGGATGTGAATAAAATGAGACACGGGAGTTTTAATTTTAACTTTATTCCATGCAATAAAATATAATAAACGAAGAAAACAGTTTTGTCAAGTACATCAAGTTCAAATATTAATTTTTCTAACTTTTTGGATACAAAATCGTTCATAACATCTTGAAAGCTGATCTTTTCCAATACATCATTTTCAATCTCTATTATCAAGAATGAATTTAAACGGTTCTGAGACATTGACGAAGACATTTTTTTATTAGTTTTAATTTTGAAAAGTTACGTTCATCCGCTGCATTTGATATCATCAGACTTCTATATATTTGCAATGCTATCATTAAATTCGGGAAAGCTGATTATACCGTATTATCAAAAATCAATTTAAATGATTCCTCGGGAGGTACAATTTTATCTTTCCCCGCTATCCCCGCATCCTCTAATTGTAAGATGAAGTACGTGAACTGCACCATCTAGTTTATAAACTCGGGTGTCCTCGGAATAATGTTCACTAAATTTTGTACAAGCCTCTTTAATTGATGAAATATTTTAGAAATGCAAACAGAGAATTAATTTCCCGCTAAGCTTCTAGTTGCCGCGACAACCCTGCATATAGCACGAATCGGCTCTTGCACACCACTTTGTATCGGACACTTTTTCAGAACTAAACCTTTTTCGAGATGTTTCTGCGTATCTGTCCAGCGATGAGTTGACGCCGGAAAAAAGTTTAGTGCCTGTACAAATCCGAAGAATGAGATTGCTTCAACACAGCTCTCCGCAGCACTTACTCCAAACACATTCGGTAAGTGCGCTGCACATGGAACGTAGTGTGCGAGATTATTTATTTTCTTAATATGCCCCTGTAGACCATTGAAACAACTAGACATATTTGACGCATTATCATAAAACTAGCCTCTCGCATTTTTTATATCAATTTATATTGATTTAAAAAATTTAAAGTTACAGAGGCCACCTCTTCCCCTTTGTGACTTTCTATAGGAATAAATGTAAGAAAACGTTCTGCTACTTCTCCATTTGATGTAATGTATCTCAGCACTACAGTCAACTGACCCGTATGAGACGTGTCTGGTGTCGAATCGACACTTATTGAGAAATACCTGGCTTCACAATTTCATTAATAGTGAATTACACCTTATTCCCTAATATTTCAATAAGTTCCTCGCAAATCGTTGAAGACAAATATGATTGTCTTCCTTTCCCAACATTACCATATTTGGCTAAATGCGAATTAAGGAACGGGTCGTACAATTGCAAAATTTTCAAATAGTTTCCATTATGTTGAGAACCAATAATTTCATCCTCACCACAAAAAAGCTAATCCACGGGATGATAAAAATTAAATCACTGACTCAAAAATTATTAATTCAAAAATCGATCAATCAAAAATGTCAGTTCGGCCGTGAATACGTCGTGTACTAATCAGTGTCTGTAGACATTCTTGGTGCGTTGGATTATTCTCATGGGACTGAATTCGTTGCGACGCATTTTTTCAATCAGAAAATCCAGTTTGAAATTGCGATTGGCTTTGATCTTCACCAAAATGAACACATGGAAAGCTGTATACTTTTCGGGAAGATGGAGGATACATGAGCCACTCTCGTTTAATTTTACCACCATTTGTATGTTTCAAAAAAAAAAAAAGTAGATTGAGAAAAAAAAATCTTATGTTATTGTCGTATTGTCGGCTTGAAGCATAAAAATCGCACTCAAAGTGTTGACATTCGTTACGATCTGTAGTACACCAAAAAATCTTGTACTTCATTAGTAATATTTTGCCATAAACCAATGTTATTCTGGTATTCTACTCTTAGGTGGACTATGGTGCATTAATTGGACTTCGGCTTCGCTTTCCTCTGTACCCGCTAAAGTAGCTGTTTCTTGATCCTGGTCAGTCTGTTCAGAACACTCGCAAGGAATCTGTACTGGGTTCACCGCCATACTTTGGCTAGCAGACGTTCTTGGAGAAGGTTGATTTTCCGTTGATTGGCGACTAAATCCGAGTTGGAAAAGGTTTTGTGTCTTCTTTAATAGTTCATGACGCTTGTATTGTTGTTCCAGCCGCTTTTTACTTTTTTCTGAACTGCTTAAGTGTTTTTTCTTCTCGGGTTCTTCCGACATTTTGTTCCTTAAAGAAAAGGTAATCAATTGTGTGAATGAAGAACGACGCAAGAGAAATAGTAATAATTTCTATCTACATAAGAAAAATGCCTATCTACACAAGAAAACCTTCACACTCGTCGAATTTATAATACGAGATGAAATAAATAAGTATGTAAAATAAAATCTGGCAATCAAGACGGTATAGTGGTTAGGGGAGCCGACTGCGATACCAAAGGGCCTGGTTTCGAATCACGGAAAAGGCATGGTTTTAAATTTCAGTCCCTTCATTGGAGAGAAAGGAGGCCCACCTAATAGGTGCCTCCATAATAAAGTGACCACCACATCTTGCCTTAGTAGTACCCAAGCCGAAGTCGGCTGAAGGCCCGCCATTGAAAAAAAAATCAAACTTACCTGGTAACAGTGGCAACTTCAGTTTTAGTTATTACACTCGCTCGTCGTCTCGCTGATTTTATCAAGGCACTGGCAGTCTTTATAAAAAAAACTATCACTCTTACCCCAGTTCGTAAGTTTTGAAACACAGAGCGCAGTAAAACTTTTTACACTAAATTTACGGTACTCAGAAATCGCAACAAGTGTTTCAAAACTTTTGTTTATCATATAACTACACTACGTAATGCATCCAACGAATCGGGGATTCCCCCACTAATCTGAATGAAGTTATTGTCTCATCGCTCGTGTTCTGTGTGGTGCGCCATTTCGTGACAGCTTTGAGCTAATGTGGATATCTGTTTACATCGATGTTAACCTGGATATTTATCGGTTTTTAGTGGTCTCTGTTATTGTGAATTAATAATTAAGGATTTTTTCGGATTATATCCATGGAGGAAAAGGATTTCCACCCACTTACACCAGAGGATGCTAAGGCGGTTGCTCGTCACCTCGTGGCGGGCTTACCTGACGATATCGTTAACGTTTCTGATGAATCACTAGACTCAAATTAAAATAACCTGTTACTGAAAAAACTGCTGGACTTGTTGGATTATATGAACATTCCGGGATATGTGGAAAAAATTAAAAGTATCAATCGTTCAATAGATGATATGCTAAATACTGTTCCTGAGCTTGCGCAGTCAACTGGCGCGGCCTTCCTCAGACGGAAAAGGACAATCTACTGCAATTATTCGAAGGTAAGTGAAAGTCTTTCGGCGACTTACATCCTGAATATGCTAATGCTGATTATCTTGATTTAAAGCTTAAACTTGGTAAAATGATGTATGATTTAACGAAAGATGAAAATTCCAGTGCTAATGATGTTACCGTAATTAATGATGATGATACTTCCAATGTTATTAAGGATTCTAATTCCATAAATAATGTCACTGGTAATTGTTCAAACATGACAACTTCTGATGTTACTAAGTCCAAACGGCCGTTAAAAAAATCAAGTAAACATTCCTTAAAACAAATACATAGTGCAGATGGGTTTACTTCGCCCAAAAAAACGGCCCGCCCATCTAAATTAGCAAAATTTAGTATAGAAATCCCTGTAAGTAGTAAGTTTGATCAGTTACAAAATGATGTAAAGGTTTGTGCAGATAATGTAATGGATACGCAACCAGAAGGTATTATTGAAGTATTATCTACCAAAATTAAGCCAATCATGACTAAACCATATATGAAATATTCTGAATTTCTTTAAAAAATGAGATCTGAAACCAGTCTAAACTTCGCAGGAAAAGTATGGGGAGAATTTTTTTAAAATCTTCCCTTCAAAGGAAGATGATCATAGAGAGATCACTAAGTATTTAGAAGTACACAAAATTGATCATTATCTGATTTTAGAAAAAATATGATAAACCTGTAAAAGTTGTGATAAGAGACCTACCTATAGATCGCCCAAAAGAAGACATTAAAGAAGAAATAAGTCAGTGTTCTCAAAGTTGCACAAATGCATAGACTACAATCCAAGTCTCCAATGTCTCTATTTCAGATACAACTGCAGAATACTCCAGGGGTAGGAAAAATTTATGAAGTAAACTATTTCATGTTATTCTGTGTCGAGATTGTCGAGTACAAAGTGAGTGGGAGTGTTGTGTCGTGTTTTAACGGCCAACGCTTCCACCACAACTCGGATCAATGCAAGCTTAAAACACGCTGCGTAAAATGTGCGAGTCCGCTCAAAACTTCTGATTGCGTATCCAAAAAGATTAACGAATTAAAGTGTTGCAGCTGCTTAGAAGCCGGACACACCGCCAACTTTAGAGGTCGTCCGAAATTCCTTAAATTATTTAAAAACGTGATAAATACTGATAACAACAGTGTCAACAAAAATGATTCCAAAAATGTTATGAAAAATTCACAGGTCACCCCAGGTATCTCCTCTACCAGTGTAACACAAAATGGTAGGGTTAGTATCAACAACAAGCCTAATAGCAATTTTAAAGAAAATAAACAAAGCGCTACCAACGCAAAATCTAATGACTTAGGGAATCAGTGCCTTCGCAGAAGTTTTTAAGTTGTTTAAAGAATTAGGTAACACGTTCAGAGGTTCCTCACTAACCAATATCATTCAGAAAATAGAGACCAAAGTGCCAGAAACTCAAGCCACAGAAAATTTGATTGAAAAACTTAGAAGGTATTTTTCCCGCCTTCTTCGTATGCCTTCGTGGTGTAGTGGTCAGCACGCTCGACTCGTATTCGAGAGGTCTGTGGTTCGAGTCCCGACGCAGGCTCATTTTTCAATATTCCTGCTTAAATTATCTATTGGCTCTACAACTGGCGCCCGAATTAAAAGGTGGTGGATGATGATTCTCCACCAACACGATTTGGCGATTGGGGCCCCTAATCCCCAGTCGCCCTTTAAAAGGGGGAGTATATAAAGTATTTCTCCCGCCTTCTTCGCATGCCTGCGGGATGTAGTGGTCAGCACGTTCGACGGGTAACCGAGAGGTCCGTGGTTCGATTCCCGGCGAAGGTGCTGCACACTTCATCTCTTCTACTATCAAAAATACTTAGTGTCTCTACAAACTATTCATATTATTTAACTTCTTCAAAGAAATATTTACGTTCCAAAATGTCAACAATGTTTAATTCCTATAACTTATGCTAAATGAAATAAAATAATAATAAAAAAAATTATATATAATACCCTACGTAGGAGCAATCACTTATTATAACTTTCATTGTTTATATGCCAACTCTAGCAACATTGAACTGTTGGCCTGCTACTCAATGTTATGTGTCTTGCTCAGTACATTGTATACCAGTCTCACTTTGTCTTGTTCGAAAACATATCAGTGCCAACACACCTGCTCTACGCTAGTCACTCATTATTCTCAGATTTGCGTTTCGGCTTATGTACACGTGTCTATGTTTTGTTATCCACTCAAATCATTCCCACCGAAAGACTTGTACTTTTCTTATTGCTTTAATATATTCATGTAATTATTTCATGCATTTACGGCCACCAGTTCGAACAGCCCCCCCCCCACATCACATGCTAGTTTTCATCAGTCTACTGCGACCTGTTTCAAACTATTTATTAAAATGTTTCTCTAAAATTAGTAACTGTCTTTTTAAACTTTCTTAATCTACCTCAAAAGTTTTCATAATTTTTGTTCTTAAAAGTTTTACGTAAATTATCTTTCCGGTTAGTGCTTTATAATATTAAGAAAGCATAAATGTTCGGTAGGGGTAGGGCCTTCGGCCCAGGTACCCTGGTGCTTCACGAAACGTGTGAATGAAGTTTAGTACCCACTCAACCCTCGGCTCACTCATCGGCTGCGTTCCGTATTAATGTTTTATAAAAATATCTAGCAATCTTATATCCAAAATTCATAAGTTTTGAAACACAGAGCACAAAAATTAAATTCATTCACGGTCACAAAACTCACAAATCGCAATTACATATCAGGCATTTCAAAACTTTTGTTAATCATACAATATGCTACGTAACGCATCCATATTATTATTTCTACCACTCGATATTAGATGGTTCTGTTCTGTAAGTATGAAGTATTTCACCAACTGACAGCATTCGTCGAAAAAAAAAGCAAAATATCTATTGTCATTGAGGATACAAATTTTCCAGTTAAATTTTTATTCTATGAAATATTTTCAATTTCTTTTTTGCACGCGCGGGCCCCTAGGCAATTAATTGCCTACTTTACCTAATGGTTAATCCGGCCCTGCTCAGGGGGGTCTGCAAGCAAGAAAAGGTTGCGAAACTTTGCTTTAAAACAAAGTTAACCTCTGTTCCCTTTATATCCGGCGTTTCAATAGAATAGTTGTTTTTCGATTCGACCAACGCATCATTTCACCATAGCTAGAAGATCCTTTTCCCCTTCCTTTCGAAAACTCGAAAAATACATGTATATTTATTTTTTTGATAAATTCATAACGATGCAGCTACAATGAGGCTGACCGCATTTCCCCCTGAAACTATTTGAACTTTTTCCTCGATGCCCGTGATAGAAAGACAATACTTCGAAATAGCTGGAATGATTTAAAAATGTTTAATACCCTGTTTTTTAGAATGAAGAGCGAGCGAACCAAAAGGCTGCAGAGCAAGCAAAGATTAACGAAATGGTAAACACATCCATAAAAACGCGATATGTAAGTATCACGTACATATAACGTCAAAGGAAAACTATACTGTTTACTTCATAGGAAATGTGTGTTATTCTTTCAGCGTGTCCTTGACGTTACGCTGTTGGTCACGCTTGATTTTAAAAAGCTGCGGCAGATCTCATTACGCAAAATGCATTTGCGGATAAAGCCAAACAGTTTAATTTTTCATGATCCTTCATTTCTCAACCAAAAATAAAAATCATCGCGCGTGTAATAAGCCTTATTTTAGACGTAATTTGTGAACTAACTGACTGAAATAATCGCTGGGAGACTACAGGATAAAAAAAAAAGGCGTGCAATAATAGAATGTGCACTCTTAAGTTGTCATCTCATAATAACTAATTATGTACTTACGGATGTGGTTATAAATAAACCTTGACACTTTTCTTCAAGTGTTTTTGTCTACTTCGTTTTGTTATCAATTCTGCTTTTTAGTTCAATGTCTGGCAGCAAATTAAAGATTTTTCCGAACACTATGGATAGCAAATCAATCAGCTGGAATCGTTTTTGATTTAATTTTTGATTGTTTTTGGTTTGATTAAGTTTTTAATTTTTGTTAATAATAATTTAATTTTGAGCGGAAGTTTTTTTGATTTAATTTTTCGGTTACTGAAATCATTTCTTTCAATAACAGGTATATTTATACTTTCTAACATAGAAAGAAGTATCGCAATTAATTAACTAAGGTACAATCGCGAATTTACGTTTATGTACGTAATTTCTGTTATTCACTAATGAAGGATCTGTATTATGTTTCTTGCATTCTAGAAAATGGCGGCAAATTTTAAACGCACATAGTCCTCCACCCTAACATATACACTTCAAAGCTCGTCTCGAACTCTGAATTTCGAATTTTTAGTCCAAAGGGATTTAGTCCCGAAGAACTATTACTTTCGTTTTGCGATTTTGCGTCGATTCACTCTGAATGCCCGATTCACTTTTCAAATAGTTGCCACTAAATGTTATCGCTCTGCATTAAATTTTAAAAAATGAAAAATCTGCTTAAATGTATGCATGTTTCTCGCATTGTGATAAAACCTAGAGCCATCGAATTTTGAATGACGTAATCCTATTGCGAATATGGGCATCTGGAAGCCCTAATTTTGAATTTGAAATTTGCTTTATTATCGATTTTGTGTTTTGTAACACTTCAACGAATTTCTGATTAACAAACTAAATGATTTCAAAGCGAGCAATGGCAACACTGTACGGAAAAAAAAAAAAAAACATTTTTATCTCCAGCGCACGAGACTTACGGAAATTCTAAAGATATGTTCATTTTAAAATGATTTTGCGATATTGATTTTGAACTGAATTTTATGGTTTGAGTACGTAGTACATGATATTTAATAAAAAAAGGTAGCACACGAAACGTTAAAAAAACGCGCCTTTGGACGTAATTTAAAATCTGAAATCTTTCAGATTTTATTTTGTTAATGTGTTTTTTTTAAAATTTATTTATTATTTATTTCATGTTTTGTGCGAATTTAGAGGCATTTTGATTAACAAATTCGACGGTTTCAAAGTAATGTTTTGGCGCTAGTTAAAGCGTAAGTTATTTGTTTTAAATTTAATTAGAAAATTCATCGATTTAAAAGCAATACTGCTACTTGGCAAGGTATAAGATATTTGTGTCACAATTTCAATAATAGAACTCAGAGATTTAAGAGAAATAAATTGCCAATGCTCGAAATAAAATATTTTGATCTTCCACCGCGCTAGTATACTGCCATTCGACAAAGCGTAATATATTTAATTTTTCTTTCAAATTTAAACTGTCCGTTATTGGTTAACAAATTAAGCGGTTTAAAAAAATAAACATAGTTATTCATCATCATTATTATTAACTACCATTTGAAGTCGTAAAATTAGACTAACTAGAAAATTATTAAAACATCATTAAAAACCATTAATAACTATTTTAGGCGGCTAGAGCGGCAAAGCAAATACAGGTTTTTTTTTTTTTTTTTTTTTTTTTTTGCAAACTGTATTGTAAAAAGCTTCGGTACATGCGCTGAGTTACAGCAGCAATATTTATGGTGATAATTTAATGCTCTAATGCAGTGTTCTCCAAACTTTTTATCACTGCGGACCGGTCAACGTTTGATAATTTTACCGCGGCCTGCTGGGATGGGGAAGACGTTGATTGTTTATATTTTAGATTATTTTGATTTATTAATTTTAATTTAATTGTTTTTATCCATACCTTCAAAATAAAATACAGTTACACCAAAAAATAAATATAAAGTGATTTAACATCTTAGCTTACTAGAACGTTAAATCAATGAGAACCCTAAGCTTGTTTCTTTGCAATGAGACGGTTCCATCTGGGGGTAATCGGAGACAATGACACCCGAAGTGTGTTGCTTATGTCCAGTTTAATTTTAATAAAACACAGATGTTTTTAATTTGGGTACACCCGAAGTGTGTTGCTTATGTCCAGTTTTAATTTAATGTGTTGCTTATGTCTAGTTTAATTTTAATGAAACACAGATATTTTTAATTTGGGGTATAAACCTAGAAATTTAAATTCAGTTTCATTGAAATGGACGGCCAGCGGCCCGGTGCCATTTGATCCACGGACCGGTCCGTGGACCAGGGGTTGGTGACCACTGCTCTAACTTTCTGCCAAGTTAACACTAAACTCAGAAATTTTAAATCAAAAAATGATGCTTGTATAGATTATCGGATATTTTCAGTTGAAGAAATATGTATAATTGTGCGCTCACCGAAATTAGCTCACTACGGATGTTTCAAATACCAGTGAATGCTGCAAGAATACCTTTGGGGGTTGTCATAATTACTTTCCAGATTGACCGATGTTTCATAATATTTTGATATTCCAAATATGCGCCTTTTTTATAGTTAAAAATATTTTATTACATTTATTAATACTTGCAGCTTTTTCTAAACTGTTGATAAGTGCATTTACTCCATGCTGGAGATTTTAAATGCTACTATACTATAGGGTTTGCTTTTCCGTGACGTCACTGACTCATAGACTACTAAAAAGCAGCTATTCCCTACTTCCTTTATGTCTTCATTTATCTCACTTCTGCACGTCAGATGACCTCACTAACTTAACCTCACTTAAGAATTCGAAAGAGCCTAACCTTGAATAAGAAGCTTAAGCTTGAATAAAAAGCCTAACCTTGAATATAAGAAATAAACACTTAAAACACGCAGCCACAAATTCAATTATATATGAAATAAATCTTAAATCATCACCCTAAAAGAAGCAAATAAATAAATGGCAAAATACAACAATACACAATATTACAGCAAGATATAAAAACAAAAATGTCATCAAATCAATTTGAATACTTAAACATTATCAATCATCAACATAGTTAAGAAATATACTAACTCTTTCTTTTGATCTGATAAATAGTATAGTAATATTAGAACTGAGAAATAAATAGAAATGTGGCGTAGTTGTCAAAGATTAATCGATTGTATCACAGTTTTTCTTGTTTGGGGAAGAAACTACGTATTTGTCGTGACATTTTTAGCCTAAAGTGACCAGACTCCTCGGATTGTGAGATATTTCAATCCAGTGTCTCGCCTAAGAATATTTTTTAAAAATTGTTTCACATTCTCTAGATCAGTGGTTCCCAGACATTTCGACTCAGAAGCCCTTTCTAGTGATAGTTTCTAGAACGAGAAGGTCTTTTAAGCCTTTGTGTCTCACATTTAATGACGTTAAGGCGTAATGTTACGGGGGTATGAAGAGGGTAGCGATAGTAAGAAGTTATCAACTAAAGAACTATCTAAATAGTTGCGCGATATACGTGCAATGAAATTGAAATTTAAAAATTTAAAACTTTTCCATAATACCTCAATTTATTCTCTACTAATATGCAAGATACGGTCAAAATTTGATGTTCAGTGTGAATATTCCGTATATGAAGATTTCTTTTTCCGCTAAGTTGAAGCTGGATTTTTTTTTTTTTTTGGTTTTATTTGTTTGTTCATGCTTAGTACATTTAGTTTCCATTTAAAGAATCAAGCCTCTTCTCTTCATCTCTCGACAAATTTCTATTCTTTTAAGAAAATAATATTCAACTAAATCTTTCAGAACTTCGCCTGAATATTTTTTGTACATTTTCTTGAATCTTGAGTTATTTCCAGCGAGAAAATTTTTGTAGCAAGTAAATAATCCACATCTTCCTGTCCCACGTATACCAATGTCTAAGTTTCTTGTTAAAAGATAACCCCTTGAAGTTTGCGTCAAAAACTGTGGCATTTTTTAAAATGTTATTTTTATAATTTAGTATTTCTTCCTTGCAATGATAAATTCATTTCCTTCAATTATGTTAAATCTTGCAGCCAAATATGCCAGTTTATGCACACAGTCATCATCATTTAAAATCGTCGCCAACAGAGCGTTATGGTCCATCAAAAATGCTGCTCTGCTACTTACAACAAATATGATATCGATATTCTTCGTAATTCAGTAACATAAAAGTTTCTCTACCGAAAATGCATCTAGTTAAGTTCGAATGTATAAGTACACAAAACATTATATTCTTTAATATTTGATTATTATACAGCTAAACCTCATAAAAAGATCATATGGACCTCAAAATCCTAAAAATCATTCATTATTTCATTATTTAAATTCACTGTGAAGTGATGTCAAATCGACTTCATTGTGGGAGTAAATTTGCAAAAACTTGGAACGGATTACGTAATTCTGAAAGGGCTGAGAACGAGCACGAAATTTTTTGAATGTGCATCTCTAAGAAATTACATTCTTTTCAAGACATGTCATTAAAACTCCCAAGATCCGTATCAGCCTCGTTGTCTGTCAGTCTTACATTGCATTTATTCGGAAATCAGTGGCAGCAGAATGTCTAGAGAAAGCACAAAGTTCAACTTGGCATATTTCCGTTCCAGAATGCAAATTATTATTTCCTTATTTTGATTCTATTTTTATCTGTTATTCTTTTATTTCATTCAATTTATATTTCTTTTACTTATCTTTCGTCTCAGAGCACTTGGAAAATGTAAGCAAAGACATTGGGGCTCCGGGGAGCGCAGTTCGGTAACCTCTGCTGTAGATTTTCCGGGATGTCGTAAGTCTACTCCGAGTGAATTTTTTCAGTTCTACTTCATACGACAACGAAGCTGTTTCTGTGGAATCAGAAATATAGCAAAATAATCAAATAATCATGATTTACGTTTTAGAGAATCACGAGGTCTATAAAAAGACTGTTTCTCGTGTTGATATTTAAGAACGTTTTTCGGCGGAAAACTTTCGTTACAACCAGGTATTTGCAGAGTAACCTTCGAGAATGCTATCTAAAAGAAAACGTCGAGTTGAGCTGCGTCTGGTAAGCTGCAGTAAATAGAAACAACAAAACGCAAGAACTGAATTGATGGAAAAATTTTGTTTAATTTAGTCTGTAAAACAGAAAAATGAGAATGCTGAAGATTATTAACTTAGTAAAAAATTGGAAATTTAATTGGCATTCATCTCGTGTAATATAAATTTAAAAAAATATTAGCAATTATCTGGATACAATTTAGAAACGTGGCTCCGTTGAAAATTCTTCGGCTGCTTCTTGAAAAAAGACCAAAGGAATGTTTAACAATTTTTTTTTTTATATTTTGCATTAATTTTAGTGAACTGTTTTATGAATTTTACTGAATTGTTTTTATTTTAATTTTGACATGTGTATTTCCTGTTAGAAGTTTGCCTCCATTTCATTATGTAATTTTGATTAATTATTGTTTCTTGATTACATATAAACATGTATCAGAAAATGACTGTTGTGCTATGACTGGAAAGGTAAACGAAAGACTTTATTCAGTAGGACTCTCAGAATAAGTAACATCCAAAGCCGCAAGGCTGAGTGGAGCAACCCGAAGACATAGATTTGATAGCATAACGGCAACGTGACGCGAAGAATTGAAAGACTTTAGTATTTGCAACGTCAAAAGCAGAAGAAAGATTTGGGAAAAAACAGTTAAAAAAAAGGGGCAGAGACAAAAAAAAAGTTAAAAAAAAAACAGATATTTATATAATAGAAGCAAAGAGGAGCGATTTCTTGAATTAAGGATAAATACTCGAAAAAAAAAAAAGACAACTAATTCCACTTATGATGTCATACAAAAGATAGCAACTATAATAGCATCTGGGATTACCTTTTTCTTATCCTTTAAATATCCGAACTTAGTACGTGCTCGAGCACACGTTTTTCTCCTCCACAGAAATCATTAATCGAGCCTCATTAAACGGGGAAAAATAAACGCGTACACCTTACAGAGATGAATCCCATGTGCATGACCGCAATCACGTTCCCTGTCTCTTTTTTTTCCTTCTCCAGGAATTGAAAGCGAAATAACAGAGCAGGTGAAAAGCAATGTTTTTGCGAACAGAACAAACAACACAGCGCTTCAAGCGAAAAAAAGGAAAACAGATTATTTCTTGCGAGCAAGACAGCCTCTCTGAAACGCGGCGTGGCGGTAATCAATAGTTTTGTGCATAATGTATGTGCATTCATCCAAGAAAATAATGTTTATTAGTGTATCTTATTTGCGATAAATAGATGTACTATTACAACACATTAACGAAAGTCATTTGTAAAAGTGAGCATGCGCGTGTATATCTATCCGCCTATCTATCTATACACACACACACACACATAAGAAAAGATAAAATGTATAGAATTAATATGAATCGAAAGTGGTAAACTATATAAAAGGAAGGCGCAGGTTCAAAACAATTGACGTAAAAACTTGGAAATCAAAGCAAATAAAAATAAATTAATACAAATATAATAATAATTAAATATTGAATAAGAATTGTAAGTAAAGTATTCCCAGCTAATATTTAGCAATTATTTATAGCTAAATAATAGCTGAGAGTACTTTGGTCTTTTTCAAGGAGCAACCAAATGAATTACCACCAGCGCCACGTTTCTGAATAATATTTAATCAAAGAAATTGATCAATGTATAACTTCTGCTATAAATAATAAGATAACTCAGTTTAAGTGATAAAGTAACTAAAGAGCTAACCTAATTTACAGTGAGATTATTAAAGGAAATCTCAAAATCAAAATTCAAATCAGAGATTTAGCTACCATGAAAAGATATAATTTAAAATAAATAAATAAATAAAATAAATGAAATAAAATAAATTACAAAGATTTAATAATAAATATTACTC
>KK114577.1:656497-684882 GCA_000611955.2 Stegodyphus mimosarum | reverse complement strand
TTTTTTTAACATTTTGTGAGTTAGCTTTATTTATTAAATATCATGATCTTCGCACTTAAACCATAAAATTCAGTTCAATAGCAGTATCGCAAAATAATTTAAAATGAGCATAGCTTTAGAACTTCCGATTGACAGTTCCGCGCGTTGGAGATAAAAATGTTTTTTTTTTTCCTGTAGAGTATTTCCATTGCTCGCTTTTAAATCGTTGAGTTTGTTCATCAAAAATTCGTTTAAGTTCTATAAAACATGAAATAGATAATAAAACAAATTCCAAATGTGGGCTTCCAGATGCGCATACTCGGGTGGAAACGTACGTTATTCAAAATCGGATGGCTCTAGGGGCCGTTGTTTTATCACATTTGGAGGAATATATATACGTTTGTGCAGATTCTTCCTTAATTAATGTTTTTTAAATATAATACAAGGCGATAACGTTTGGTGGCAACAATTTGAAAAGTGATGCAGCCGTTTATAGTGATTCAACGCAAAAATCGCAAAACGAAAACTATAGTCCTTCAGGAACAAAGCCCTTTTGGACTTAAAAAAAAAATGTGTTTAAAAATTTCAGACGCATAGTCATAGTTTACCAAATGCTTGTTTTCTGATGGGATGCTAAACAAAACAAATGGGAAAAAAAGTAATAGTAGACACCAAAAGCTTGAAGTAGAAGGAAAAGAGGGAAATGGGGGGGATGGACATACAGAATATTATTTCAACGGCAGTAAGTAAAAAAAAAAAAATATATATATATACATTAATAGCTAATTATCAGTAAGGTAAGTGAATTATATGGAGCATTTACAAGAACTTCAAAATGCTAGAACATCAAACCGGGATTAAATGAAAATTAATAAATTAGGAAAAATAAAAATGGAAAATTAAAACCTCAACAACTTCCGAGAACGAAAGTATTCACAACTACACTCACGTTTGTGAAAATTGCAACACCAAGAAGGAATCGTCATAATTGAATGCAATTTAATACACAGTTGAGTGGTAGTGGTACAAATAAATGATTAAATGTTCAAAGCAAACAAACAAGAACAAGAGATCAGAATCAGTATTTTGTGTGGCCACCACGCGCCGCAATAAGTGCTGCTACACGACGTGGCATGGAGTCAAACAAAGTTTGAATGTCTGACTGAGGAAGAGCATTCCATATCGTTTGTACGCGTACCCAAAGTTCGTCTGCAGACGCAACAGGACGAGGATCACGAGCAAGACGCCGACCAATGACATCCCACACATGTTCAATTGGCGAGATATCCGGGGAACACGCAGGCCAAGGAAGAAGCTGTACCTGCTGCGCTGCAAAGAAGGATTTAACAATCCGAGCAGTATGAGGGCGGGCATTGTCCTGTTGAAATACAGCGCCTGGCAAGCTTTGAAGGAAGGGAACAGCTTCGGGCTGTAGAACTTCACGGATATACCGGTTGCTGTTCAGATTGCCCACAATTCGTAGCAATTGAGATCGTCTATGATATGCTATGGCGCCCCAGACCATAACTCCGGGTGTTCGTCCACTGTGGCGTTCGATAATGCACTCCGGAAGGTGGCGTTCACCGGCATAGCGTCTGACACGAATGCGGCCATCATGGTACCACAAATTAAAGCGGGATTCGTCAGAAAACACGACATGCTGCCAATCAGCACGCCAGTCTCTATGCTGATTGGCCCATTGTAGCCGCAGGCGGCGATGGTCGTGCGTTAGGGGGATCCTGTATAAAGGAGTCCGTGCGCGCAGTCCACACTGCAGCAGACGTCTACGAATTGATGAAGCACACAATGAAACACCTGTAGCTATTGACCACAGTGCTGCCAATTGTCTAGAGGAAGCTGTACGGTCCGTCCGCGCCATGCGGACCAGGTGTCTATCATCGCGAGCTGACGTCACATTTCGGGGTCCACTCCCGGATTTCCGAGTTGTCCGACACTCGTCCGTCCACTGCTTCCAAACGCGCATCACTGTGCTGCTGTTACGCTGCACACGAGAGGCTACTGCACGATACGACAATCCAGCTTCACGAAGGCCGATGATTCTCCCTCGTTCAAACTCTGTAAGTTGTTCAAATCTCGCTCTCTTTCGTCGACGAGGCATAAGTACAGATTGAGTTAACGTTTACCACTAGCAGATAACCACCGATAACCATACACGCCTCGCTACAGCCGTCTATTTATTCGGATCCATCAGCCGTTCAGAGGGCGCTGCTCAGCATACGCAAGCGCTACGGATTTGCAATTCTAATCATTTGCATATCATGCGCTACTTTGCATTTCCTGAAAATTTCAGCTCACTCGCGTAAGTCCTTCATGGTGTTGCAATTTTCACAAACGTGAGTGTAAATTAAAATAATTATCCAAATGGCAAGATGGCGCTAGAAGACAAACCATGAAAAGCAAAGTCGTCCCGTCATCTGTATGGTGCTCAAAGCTGTTGCCAATGGCAGGGGCAATTTTGCACTCCTTGCCAGGAGGATTTTCGTGGGTTTGTTCTATTGTTATTATCAGACAAGTGAGATAAGTCACAACAATAATACAGCAATAGATTTCAGTTGGTTTTGGGTTATCAACTTCAGCGCAAAGTACTGCTGTAAAGTATAAATAAGCAATTATATGTAGTCTCGGGACGAATTTATCCATTTTACTTTAACTCCAATGTTTCGGTTGACCAACCGCCTTCAAGGATGGATTAGGTTCGTAAACCGAGATTCTATTGTATTATATTTTTTAAATAGGTAGTGACTTTCTTTAGATAATATTTAACCTAATGCGCCTTATGTGTGTATTGCTTAGTCCTTGTTAAAAATACAGAACACAAATTTAGAAACGAAAGAAATTCGAATAAATAAAAACGCCAGAATGTAAAAAACAGTTATTTCTCAGCAGATTTGACATCTCTGTTTTCATGTTCTATATTTTTTTCTTGATGTCTGTTGTTTGAAATTTTCAGCTCAGCATCTAGATAAGAGAAAAAAGAAAAGACAGAGACAGACAGAGAGAGAAATTTGTAACTTTTGTAGCTTTCAGTTTCGGTTACGGATAACTTCAGATCATTTAAAAAACTTCTGAAGTATTCATATCTTTCCTAATTACCGATAGAGTGGTCAAAATTATCATTTCATCTGAAACCAACTTTGCGAACTTTAACGGCTTGCATTAAAGCAAACCTAAGCTGATTTCTCAAGCTTCTAAAGTTGGAAAGACTGGATTTTACTTTAGTTTGGGATCCAAATTTCGAGGTTCAGTAATGACTTGTGATAATATTTGATAAAATAATTCTAACCTCCATCTGTCAATGTCTTTTTTGTGGTTTCATTTCCAGATTTGATGCAGGAAAACTTAAAACAGAAATTATTCTGCAACTGTAGAGTATGCTAGAATTTTTGGAGTATAGAACGTGAAAACCCAACCTCTCCCCCACCTGGATTCGAACCCCGGATATTCCACCTGCTGGCTAGATATGACAATAACTTACATAACAACATCACACATGGGAAAAAGTATAATATCTTACAACTGCGCACAAATAAAAGTTAAATGATTGCAGAAATTAACTACTATATGTATTCTATAGCACATGTTTCCCCAATTTATGTACGCATATGTACGATCGAATTTTGATTTAAAAAATGATACGGAATTTCATTTTTTAGTCCAAAGGGGCTTTGTCCCTGAAGGACTATTTTTTTCGTTTGGGCGATTTTGGGTCGGAAACATTAAAAGTCTGTTTCACTTTTCAAACTGTTGCCACAAAATATTGCAGCCCTGTATTATATTTAAAGAAATTAAATAATGAAGAATGTGTATAAATGTATGTATGTTTCTCGCATTGTGATAAAGCGACGGTACCTAAAGCCATCGAATTTTGAATGCCGTAATCCTGCTGCGAATATAGGCATCTGGAAGCCCAAATTTGAAATTTGGAATTTGTTTTATTAACGACTAGTCGCTGCGCGGCCAGCCTTCGTCTGGCTTTTAAGTGTACCGGAAAAAATGCCTAAAGAGAACACCAAACATTAAATTTGAAAACTGCACAGAATTTTACTCTGCAGAACAATTTTATCGAAAAAGAAACAAACAACAACGGAAAAAAAATTCAGTTAAAAATGCATTACATATAAAAAGCATACAATGAAATAAGCAATATCCCTTAATACAAATATTAATTATCCTAATAAATAAATTAACCAACTTCCTGCTGCCTTCTCTAGACAAACGTCCAGTATCCAAGAGAAACATTAAATTTAAAAACTGCACAGAATTATCGCCCTCATTTTTCCGGGCGGCAATAGTGCTGATATCAGCAACAATGGCTGCGTGCCATTGTTGTTCATATAATGAGAGAAAATCATCAATTTGACACTATTTCAAAAAAAAAAAAAACTCATTCGAATTTTGAAAAATCGATGTGCACTGGCTCTTGTCTAGATGCATCCTGTGTACCAAATTTCATAGGCCTGGGTCTATTAGCTTACGCGCAGTACGAACGAAAGACACTTACACACATAGAAAGACTCGTCCTTTTAAATATAGATATATAAATTAATTAAACAATTTACCTTTGGAAAAAGAAACAATCTTTCAATTTCTTAAACTGTTCAATAGAGTGAAATCTCGCTTTATGATCCATTATGTCTTAAAATGAGGCGATTTCGTCAGAAAACATAAAATTTAAAAAAAAAAAAATCTAATTCGAATTTCGAAAAACTCGCTTCGAGGTGCACTGGCTCATGCAAAAAATCATGCAAAACTTTTCAATGTCTTACAAACAGTGAAATAAGCAAAAAATAAAATGAACGAAACTCAAAAAACATAACATTTCCCGCAGAATTTTACTCTGCAGAACAACTTTATCAAAAAAGAAATCAACAAAAATGCATTGTATATATAAAAAATGACAATGAAATATGCAGTATCCCTTAATACAAATATTACTTACCCTAATAAATAAATTAACCAACTTCCCTTTGCAAAATCTTAAGAACTGAAATGGTATAAACAGATTAAGAACTTAAAGAATTAAAAAATATCATGCAAAACTTTTTTATAATTAAAATTATATATAATTAAAACATAATATTACAATGAAATAAGCAATATCCCTTGATACAATTGTTAATTATCCTAATAAAGAATTAACAACTGCGCACAAATTAACAAACCATTATTGAGGTAGCAGCAAAAAACGTTTGTGAACTTTTGCTGAAACAGTAGGTTACTGTAAGCACCGTGATAAACCATTAAACAATTTACCCAAAAAGAAACAACTTTTTAATTTCTTAAGCTTTTCAGTCTCTTAAAAACAGTAACATAAGAAATACGATGAAACATTGTTGCCAAACCGAAATTTATAAAAGAATGAAACTATTCAAAATGACGCAATTTCATCAAAAATCTATCAACAACAATAAGAAAGTAAAATTGTTGCCAAAACTACATTTTAAAATATCTGAGATGTCAGAAGTGTATTCGGAAGCTTCATTTAAAAAATTAAAATAAAATACAAAATATTATTATTTTTCCAAAATTCTTTTTTTTAAAGGAGTCGAAAGGATTAAAGTTCAACCTGTCCAAAAATCCAAGGAAAATAAACAGTACATTTTTTAAAATAAGTTTTTTTTTTTAAATTCCGCTGAAAAGGTGTTAAGCTCACCTTCTTAATAAATTCGTATTTAATCGATTTATTGAAATACGAAATTTATTTTAAATTCGTAAAATAGCTAAGTATCTACGCTTCACAACGATGTAAAAATGAAATCTCGCTTTCCTGTAGCCCATTATGTCTCAAAATGACGCGATTTGGTCACAAAACATAAAATAAAAAAAATTCTAATTCGAATTTCGAAAAAATCGCTTCGAGGTGCAGTGGCTCTTGTGTAGATACACCTATGTACCAAATTTCGTGGCCCTGGGTCTATTAGCTTACTCGTAACACGAACGAAAGACACACACACACACACACACACACACACGCACGCACACGCGCACACGCGCGCACACACACACACACACACACACACACGCACGCACGCACACGCGCACGCACGCGCACACACACACACACACACACACTTTGTTTTATTATATGTAGAGATAGAGATTTCCTATTTTGTAAAACTTTAACGAATTTTTGATTAACAAACTCAAGGATTTCAAAGCGGGCAGTGGCAACGTTGTACAGAAAAAAACATTTTTATCTGCAGCGCGTGATACTGTGTGTAGGAAATTCTAAAGATATGCTCAGTTTAAAATTATTTTGCGATATTGTTCTTTAATTGAATTTTATGGTTTAAATGCGAAGAACATGATATTCAATAAATAAAAGTAACATACAAAATGTTTAAAAAACTCCCCTTTGGACGTAATTTAAAATCTGAAACCTTTCAGACTTTTTTAATTTTCAATTTTATTTTTTTACCATAAAAATACAGTAATAAACTTAATATTGATTAAATTTTAAGAACGCTGTATAGGAGGAAAATATTTTCGACCTTTGTGTAGCGAAAAATATTAAATTCTTAGCACAAAAACTTTCTTTACTCTGAGAGAACATTATGTTATCCCTAAATATATTCATTTAATAAAAACAACAAGTTTCTGTTATGTAACGCATTATATACAGATATTTCAGCTAATTTGCTTATATACACGCAGCTACTTACTTTTAATTTATGATAGTGAGTAATATACCATCGAAGACTATACAAACGTTTTTATTTCTCAAACGAAACAAACGACTTCCCCCCCCCCTTCAATAGTTCATCTTCTTAGAAAAACGTCTGTGCCAAAAGTATTTTTGGAGTCACATTTAAAAATAAAGAAACAGCGAAAAAAATTCTTTTCTTTTTAAAAAAAAAGTCAATTGGGGAAAGTAAAAAAAAAAGTTAAAAAAAAAATAGAATTGTTTAGTATCAATAATTCAGTGACAATAAAATGTATCAGAACATTCCATAAAAATGAAATTTATGGTTTCGAAAAAGGTAGCTGTAGGTACGAAGAATTGCCTCGAAAAGATTACTCAACTACGTATTCTTTTTTAATCAGTCGTTTAGGAGGGACGTTTTGAAAGTTTTCACATGCCAGGGCAACGTGTTTTCTAATTTCCTTTACCTTTCGTTTGGTAAACACATTTTCATTTGGAAATTGCAGGTAACGAATAAATATTTGCTTACCATTTAGTGTGGTATAATTCACGATTAAAATCGAGTTATAACAGTTAGCAATATGCAACTATTTTATGGGGTACAAAATATTAAAAACTGCTTTATAGATCGAAAACTCGACTCACAAACATTCCAAGATGATTGATTATTTATTATTATTTGATTAATGATACATTAAACTGGTAAAATATCTTTTTATAATAAAAATATAACGCTAATGAACAGATTTGTTTAACTTCATTAATACTATGTATACTTTTTTATTCTTCACGTTGTGTTACGTTACAAAATATTTATCATCCACATTGTCTCTAAAAGTACTATTTCTCAGAGCCGTTGCCATTCACCAAGCTTAATTTTTTTTTATTTCCTTGTGCGAAGTAAAGGATGTATTGAAGTCGCGAAAAATTTCGAGTACCATATTTCACCAAAAATATCCATTTTGACCGCTCTCGAAACCATTTGAACGATGTTTTTGCGCTACATCTGTACGTACGTACGGACAGAATAACGTATTTTTTCCCCAAAACGGATTGTAAAATGGATTTAGAAGAGATTTTTTCGTGAAGTCTGTACGTACGGAAGTACGTATGTGTCTTGCATAACTCAAAAATGAGTAGCCTCAGCACATTGAAATTTTGTATATGGGACACCTACAACATCTAATTGTGCACCTCTCGTTTTGGTTGCAATCGGTCACACCAAACGTATATAAATACACATATATACGTACTCTGTTACCAGCTCGAAGAGCTCAGTTTTTTTAGTCTTATATGTTGGTAAATCTTGCATTTTTTGCTTTAAAAGAGAATGAATTTAGTTGTGCTTTTGTTCCGGTTACAGTTTTTAAGCCTTTAGTTAATCTCCATGTAATGGTTGTAGAATTATCAACAATTTAAAAGTTTATATGGCGTTAAGCCTAGGCGAGGTCGCCATTTCTTTACATTTGAAACTCTTAGTAGAAGAGCGAATTAAGTCAGTTTCTGCACCAACTTCAATACCTTTTTGCCGAGTGAGACCAAAAGTAAACTTTCAATATTCTGGTAAAAAAAAAAAAAAAAAAACTTCCTCCTGCTTGCTTACCGAACTCCTTCTTTTTGCATAGAAACTCTAATTTTAATCGTTAACGTTGGTTTTTAACTGTTTTTAAGTGTATTTCGCGTTTTAAATGTTTCTGTATTTTACAATTTTTTAATGAAGATCGAGTTTTTATGTATTTTTGCCCTGCAGCGAAGTGAGAACTGAATTAATTGAGTTTATGTTTCTAACGAAATTCGAGGAAATACGTTTAAATGACATGCAACAAAAATTGTGCATAATTTAATAGGCCACATCATATTTTTTCCACATGAGATATTTTATTTATATTTGTAATTAAAGCGTTGCTTCGCTTATCAGGCAATGTTACTAACAGAGTTTTAAAAAATAAGTATGGTTATTAGTTAACATACACTTTATTTTATTTCCTTAATCCATTAAATAACAGCAGCATATCACAGTCTAGCAAATAGGTATTATTTAAAGAACACGACGATTTTTAATAATCTGCACAAATATGTACAAAAAGGTATTTTTGTAAATATTGTTTATATTATTTTACAATGCATCTAACTGATAAGTTTTATAAATATAAGCAGTTAACAGAATATATTTAAGTTGATAGAATATAATATTTGCCAGTGCTATATTATTTTATAAACATTGGCTCAGAGTAATGTTCTCTTGCATACCATATTAATCCAAATGCAAGACGGTCCTGCGTTTCTGAAGGTGTTTACAAGGGAGGGGGGAGGTACTCTACGAAAATATATTATTAAGATCGATCACATATAACCTTGATCTGTTGACGTTATCTAAAAATAACAATATTACTACTACCAATAATAGTAATAATGAAATAATTTAAATAGTTTAATTTAGGGTGAAGCTTCTATGTAACTACACTAATTTTTTCTGGGTATACATGATTACTTTTTGGTTTTTGACTCCGAAAACTAGACACAGTGGTATTAAATGCTCCAAAACTTTCCTTTTATGACTAGAGCCCCATCAGAGGCCTAACGATTAAGACCGCTGAATACTAGTAGTTCGACTTGGGGTCGAACCCAAGCAAAAGGATGGCTGCGTGGTTTTGTCGTTTCCGCAAGTGTAATGCTAATACGAGCCATCTATCTAATGGGTGGGTCACTAAGGTATCCCTCCCATTAGACAGATAGCCCTTGTATGCTTTGCCATATTCAGATATCCTAACCTATCTTGTGAATCGGGTGGCACTATTTGCAAATTTGCTTTGTTTTCGTAACAAATCAAATTGTTTTCAATGAATACGGCGAATATAAGTAAAATTTTGATGAATATCTATGCACCTTAATAACGGTTGTTTTGGTTCGTATAACAGATGAAGCCAGCCCAGCAGCTTAATGCAGGGAATTGACACTGACGGCCTGAGGGACGCAGCGGCCCAGTAGTTTTACGAAGCTCATACAATTCCCTCAAGTTAATTAGTATTATTATGACAAGAATATGGAAAAAAGTTTAAGATTTTAATTATTTTTGCATACAGTTTAATAGCATTTTCATTCCATTAAAAATGAGCGTAAAGAAAGGCCCAAGATAATTTACAAATGGAGCTAATTAATTAACGCTGTGATGTATATAAATCTTATTCAAAGATTTGAAGATACACCTTTCTCAATTAACCTCTTTAAACATTTTTTTTTGTATGTGTGTGTGTGTGCCGTTTCCTCCCCCTCCCCCCCCCGATGCCCACCAAATTTCATATTCACCGTTCCTATCAAAGTCCTTACCTGGCCTTTATTTTCGCAATCGTTGGTCGTAGAGATATATTTCTTTACAGAAATCTTCATATGCCACATATATTCATATTGTGTTTTTTTTTAATTAAAAAAAAATATTTTTGTAAAAGTTACGAAATCTAACTTTTTAAACTGTTAAAATTGTCATCCGGTCTCTAATACTCATTAAAAAATTCACCCTGTTTCTAATACTAATTTAATATTCAATTATAAAGAAAAAAATACAAAAAGTACTTTATACGATAAAAATTGAGAGATATATCTCCTTTTAAAGTTGGAAATCATATTCAGGGCCGTAAGCAAAATGTTTACATTTGTACGTAATTGAAATTCAAATATCAACTTAGAAAAAGGTTTCTAGGGAAAATAGATAAAGTGACGAGCATTTTTTATACACAGTTTCTAAAGTCCTTACCCGGCCATTATATCTGCAACGGTTGGTCGTACACCTATACTTGAAGCTACAAAAATGTTTCAAATGATGTAAATATTCAAACTGACAACCCACTTTAAGGTATTATATTTCAAATTTGGTGATCATATTTAGGAGCCGTATACAAACTGAAGAGCGAAATGTAGGTAATCTGAAAAGCATCTCTAAGTAACTAAAAAAATATCAGTTTAGAAAACCGTTTTAGGTATAAATGGATTAATTGACGAGCATTTTTATACAGATTGTCATGAAAAGTATTGATCAATATAATTTTTTTTCCACAAAAAGATCTTATTCAGCGAATCTTATAGAATTTACATTCTAGAAAACATCGGCGTGCACATAGCCAGGGACGCAGACAACTTTTAATATTATTTGTATGAATTAAAAATTTAAAATGTTTCTAGTTTAATGAATTTTTTATATGATTATTAGATAATGATTCTAAAGTGATAAAATTTGCTGAGAATAATAACACCTTATTTTTATCATTTGAATTTTTATATGGTTATTAAAGATAACGGTTCTAAAGTTATAAAATATCTTAAGGATAATAATACCTTATTTTTAGCATTTGGAATTATTTGCATGGAAATTCTTGCAGCATACCAGTTGTAACAAAATTTGCAAATTAAAATAAATTACACTCTAGTAAATCTCAAAAGAATTACCAGTGAATGACGTTTAAGAGAAAAAATCAATCTTAAAATTTTCTAATTTATTTATTAACCGACTCCTCAAGGTAAACTGGAAATAGCAGAGAAATTCTCAATTTTTCAAATTAAATACCTCTGTCAATTCTTGTTGTATGGAAGTCAAGATTTTTGTATTTTATTTTTTTATAATGGGCATAAAATTTTCCTAAATATAAATATATGGAACAGAAGATTGTATCAAAAAAAAAATTTTGTAATTCTTATAAAACTGATTTTTAAAAATTTTTTAAATGCCAAAGCATGAATATTTGCACCATTTAAAGAATTTTTGTGTCTGAAAGTATATGTCTACGATCAATGGTTTTGATAATAAAGATCCAGTAATGACTTGTTTGAACAAGTATACATAAATGCAATTCATTTAGCTGTACACTGTACGAAAACGTTACTCATCTCCTTTGAATGCTCATACAGTCAGTTAGTAATATACGGTTTATTTTACAAATAATCTGAGAAAATGAATAATTTCTTTTGCCAGTGCCTGTTTTTAAATGTAACCAATACTCTTTTTTGGACACTGCACGTCCTCTCTGCATCTTGTCACGTACCAAATACATAAACCGCATTCGTTGATCCGGGTTATCTTCACTGGGAGCATGGATTATTCTTCAAAATGTAACTTTTTTCAATAACAAAGCTTCAAAATGCGATGGGCGCATGATTTTGAATTTCTATCTTCTGATATAGATTTTCTTCAATTCTTGCGATATGTTTCCATCGGCTTGTGGAATTGCTGATATTTGCTGTCTTCCTTGTAAGGCTTATTGATATTTTCTATTCATCCCTGTGGGATTTTGTTTTGTATTTCTAATCGTTATGGGGCTTGTCATTTCTCTTCATTAATACTACATTCATCCTTGAAGGGTTTATTGATATTTGCTGTCTTCCAGGTATCTTGTGAGGCTCATTGATATTTTCTATTCATCCCTGTGGGATTTTGTTTTGTATTTCTTATTCTTATGGGGCCTGTCATTTCCCTTCATTAACATTACATTCATCCTTGAAGGGTTTATTGATATTTGGTGCCTTCTAGAACATCATTGTGGGGCTTGGTGGTATTTTCTATTCATCCTAGCAAGATTTGGTTTTCGGTTCTTTGCCTTTGTGGGCCTCGTCATTTCTTTTCTATAACTTACACTTTAGGGCTTGCTGATATTTTCTGTTTATCCTTGTGGGACTTGTTTTTTTTTCTCCTTCTTGTGGGACGTATCATTTCTCTTCTATAACACCAATAACACTACATTCATCTTTGTAGGGCTTATCGATATTTGCTATCTTCCAGAAAGAACATTTCTATGGACATTTTAAACAGTTCCACCTGCTTCAAACTTTTTTAAGAGGGATGATGAGTTGTACAAGGTGGAATTGTTTGAAACTTCATACTGTCATTGCAGCTTTAACAGCATTTTCAAACTTACAGTTTAAACAGTTTCAAACTTACACTTTTAGGAAGCACTTTTCTTTTCTCAAAACTTAATCTAATTTCATTGATTATTCCAAGCTGGTTAAACCACACAGGAGAGAAAATTAAGTGCAGTGTCAGCTGTCAAAGCGTGTAAACTCTTTTCGGGACACCTGCATTTCTTCCCATCTCCTTCTATGCATTTCTTTAACGGCTCACGTGAAATTAAAAAGAAGTAAAATGAAAGACACAAACAAGCTTATAATTTTTATAATACAAGCACAGCTTAATCTCTCTATCTATGTACACATATACTGATAAAAAAGTATCTAAATTAGTCTGAACATCCCTTCTTTCTTAATTTTTCTTCCAGCAGCTCATTGCATTATCAGTCAGAATAAAGCATTCGAGTACTAACAGGATGAAGCATTCGAAGATATCTACTTCTACAGGAAGACTTTTTCAAATACTGTAAGGAATTCTCGCATTCCCCAGACATGTGCTGTATTGAGGTAAATGTTTAGCACGCTTATCTAGCAATGGAAGGCCTCTGGATTGAATCCCTTTGAAAGTGCAGTTAATGTTTGAGGTTTAAAAAAGTAATTTCTTTGCAAAATGAACCTGTAATTTAATGCGAATTATTAAAATAATTCCAAAGAAAAATCTGAATATTTATGTACATTTTACTACTAACTTAATTATTTTCGATTTTAAATCTCTAGATTTTATTTCATTCATTTAAATCCTTTGAAGAGGTTATTTTTAATAGCAGCCATTCTTTGAATACAATTTTACTGCCTGATTTTTGAGTTTTCCTTGATTTTCAGTTATCTATACATTAACGAATTCGCATAATTTTAATTTCAGTTCACCACTTACAAGACTTAAGAAAACTGTAATATTTTAAACAATTTTAACCTACATATCTTGTAAACAACAATTTTTTTCAAGAGCCAAAGAATTTAGATTCATCTCAGGTTGGGTCTGCGATAATTCTGTGTTAATCGTCCTCATATGCAAATCTCTACATCTACATTTTTAATTTTGGTCAATCGTGTTTCAAGTTTAGTCATTTAAGTCAGTTATCGTTACGTGATCTGCACACTGCGACAATGTAAATTGTGTCACCTAAGAAGTATCCATTATTTTCACGCAAGGAAACCATTACGCAAGTACACTCATGTCCATAAATTAAGGATATGCAAAATCAGGCAAAGGAAGAGTTAGAAGCAAAACAAATTTGACTTATTTGTAAAGCTTATTTATTAAACAAAAGGTAAAGAACAAAAAAAGATGCTATATGTTTGATAGTATTAAAAAAATTAGCGATTTTTTCTCCCTGGAGCAAATTACAGAAAAAAAAACCTATTTACAAAAAAAAAAACAATATTACATGGTTGGTATGACTGTTAATACATTGTCGATGCAATACAGTCCGTACAACGCCTAGGCATGCTGAATATGAAATTATCGATCTGATCTTGGGGGATATTACATCACTCAAAAAGCAATGCCCTCCAAAGTTCCGGTAGACATGTAGGAGGAGGTTGACGGGCTGCAACTCGTCGGCCAAGCATGTCCCACACGTGCTCTACTGGATTCAAGTCCGGTGAGAATGCTGGCCAGTCCATACGGGTGATATCCTCTGATTGAAGGCATTCGCTTAGGATGTTTGCACAGTGAGGACGGACATTGTCATCCATAACACAAATTGTGCGTCCATGGCGCTTCGAAACAAACGTACATGTTATTCCAGAGTGACGTCCCGATAGATTTGGCTTGTCATGGTTCCAATTTGAACATGCATGTCAGTTCTGGAAGCCAGAATAATTCCACCCCAAACGAGCACTCCTGCACCACCGTAACGGTGTCGTTCAATGATGTTTTCTTGGTGGTAACGGGTACCTGGAGCTCTCCATATGAAAGCCCGGCGAGAATCAGACTGCAAGCTAAACCTGGACTTGTCGGAAAACATCACACAAGCCCACTATTGCGTGTCCACAATGCATGCTCTCTACTCCAGGCTAACCGCAGGCGACAGTGAGTTGCAGTAAATGGAACGCATCTGACAGGTCTACGAGCATATCGACCAATCTGCCCTAAACGTCTGTACACGGTCTGCCTTAAAATTGTCGTACCAGTGGCTGAAGAGAGCTGACGAGACAGGTCTGAGGCTGTGCTGCGCCTGTTTCTTTTGGCTGTAACTGACAAATACCGGTCCTCATTCGACGTTGTAACTCTGGGGTGACCTGTGCTGTAACGTCTACTCACATTACCATCATCTTGGAATCGTTGCCAAAGCCTGGAGATACACTCTGGGCAATTCCAAGTTCGTCTGATACTTCCAGTTGGGTACGCCTACATTCCAGACGGCCGATAATTCTACCACGTAAAAAATCATCCAAATGCGTCCTTTGTATCATAACTATTCGGTTATTGCATTGAGATGCTTATAAAGCGCCTGCGAACAATTTTACTTCTTTGCCTGTATTCCTTATATATCACTCTCTTACACTCTCGTCATTGTGACGTACCATCGGTGTCCTCTGGTTACTTCCTGAAATTTGCATATGATTCTTAAAAATGTATGTAGTGATTTTACAGGTGATATATTTATTTTAGAGTTCGATTTCCGCGTGACTCCGAATTATCCTTAATTTATGGACATGAGTGTAAATTTTGAATTGCATTGAAGTCACAGACGTTTATATTTTAAGTGAGAATACCTTCATGAAGGCGAGGACCTCTTTATGGCAAATAAATTTCGGTGGATTCTCAAATACGAGTGAATTTAAATGTATAATACTTTTATGAAATTATTGAAATTAAATTAAATTTCAGTTCTTGAAAAATTCCTCGCAGACCTCCAGAAGCTCGCGATATTTCTGATTTAAATCTTTTTATTTGAAGTTCTGCTTTATTGCGTTGCACTGCGTTACGCACCTGCTTTATTGCGTTATTAGTGCATTTACCATCCACATAGCTCACTAATTTCTGCCGATGCATTAGTCAAAGAGCTATTACCATCCAAGTGGTCTAGAAAACTGCACGTTCTCAGAAACGCTGCCATTCGGCGCAGCGTAAAACTTTATCTTTCATTTTAAAACGACATGCAAACGACCTAAACGCAATATACATAAGTATACAATACTTTAGGAAAGAAAATTAAGATGCTTGTCAGTCATAGCGGATCAAGCACATTTTTCTTTATCTTAAGGAGAATATTCTTAATATGAATTACACACATCATAATGGAAGCAGTATGTACGTCCATTCTGATTAATTGGCTGCACGTTTCATTTTCGTGGTTTTTTGCACGTTTAACGTTAATACGAGCCAGTTTCCCTCAGAATGTCCTCCACGAAGGCATCCCTGATCTTAAGCAAGAAGTCCTTGTGACTTTTCCATATTTAAAAAAAACCTAACATATCTTTACTATTCATAAATGCACTTAAAATTTTTAATAAATAAATGGAACCGCACATCAGTTATTACCCAAAGAGATATTATAACGGCCGAAATGAAAACGGAAATGTCTCAACGTTTCTTAACAAAATCTATATCTTCCCGAAAGAGGAATTAAATCTAATTCTCAACATCATCAATAGCCTTTAACAGAAATTTAAACGCTTACATCATCATGGGGATTTTAGCTGCCGCTGCACCTTCTGAGGATATAACTCGGCAAATGCATGAGGGAAAAGACTAGAAGAATTTCTCAACTCAAATAACTTAATCCCATACGATAAAGCAACAGATACGACGTCCTTGGATAGTGTCCGAAGCAAATGTTAGACGAATCTAACAATTGCAACCTTCCATCTAACCAGCAAATCCAAGACAGAAGCACCTTAGATGAACATGCAGAATTCGATTATAAGTACATTTCATTTAACCTATCAGCATCTACAATTAATAAAATTATAACTCGATATAAAGTCAATAAAAATAACAAAAAGAAATTCCAAGAGATCTAAAGGAAGAATACCAAAATATTACTCTAGCTATAAAAAGCTGCAAAACAAAAGAAGAAATCAATATAACAACTTGAATGAGGAACTGCTGCAGGAAAAGCATAAGACCAAGATCTTCGTAGACTGCTAAAATCAGCGGCTTCTAAAATGGAAAGAATAAAAATCTAAAAGAATTTTAAAAATAAAAGGCTAAATAAAAATAAACTAAACATCGAAGCAAAGCTAAAACCATGGTGTGAATACCGCAGCAATCGCAAAAACATATGCGGCCCATTGCACAAAATGAAGACTAACAAATTAATCAAGCCACTACAACTCCACTTCCAATCTCAGAACACCAGCAAAAACTGCAATGAAGGCGCAACAGCAGCAACCCTAAATGCCGCACTAGACACAATATTACTGATAACAGCGAAGACATCGAAGATCAAAACAAAATTGGCACTAACAAAACCCTGCGAACTGCAATAGACCCTCCCCTCAAGCCGCAAGAAATTTCTCAGATTATCAGAACTTTAAGCAGAAAAAAAAAACACCAGTCCCGGATGATATCTCTAACAAAGTCATTCAAATAATCCATAGCACCAATCCCAACATAAGCTCCAATTTTGCAATAAATGCTTAAAACTCAAAAGTTTTCCCTGACTACCTCAAAACTGGTCAGATAAATACTGTTTCTGAAGAAAAATAAACCGCCTGATAACCCCAATTCATACTGACCTATCAATGTTCTTCCAGCTCGATGGAAGTTATTGGAAAGATGCGTTATGGACGTTTACGATTTTACTTCAACAACAAATGATTATTAGCAGTAATCAGTAGAGCTTCAAACAGCAATCTTCAACCATCCACGCAATCCAAGCAGTCGTCCACCAAATTCAGCACACTAAATGCCATCAATTTCATTCTGCAATACTTAGCCTAGACCTCCAACACGCTTTCGACTCACTGTGGTGGCCCTTTATTCGCTATGCCTTATGAAACTTTTGACGTATAAACAATCTTTTCAGTATCAGATATAAGTTCTTAAACAATCACAATAGCATTGTTTTTTATAATGGCACCCTCATCTCCCGAAAGCGAATACGGAAATGCTCCCACGGAATTTTGCATGAGTGCAGACCTCTGGAACATCGCTTTCAACAAAATACACCGGTGAAATAAATTAAGAGTATTTGCATATTTTATCGAATTGCATGAACAGAACTGAACTGAAGGGAAAGCCACTGCTTCTAGATAAAAATGCAAATCTTGTACCGCAAATACATAAGCGTACACGTGGGTGTAGGCGAAGCCAGTAGAAAAACAGGCTTTATAAGAGCGTGGAGGGTAAGACGAATTGCGTTTGCGAGCACACCTCGGCGAATTTCTTGGTGTTATCTTGCAACAATCCGTTAAATTCATATCGGAACAGTAAAAATGCGTAACCACCAACCTTTAGTTAATGGAATGAGGTGGCGAATTGTGTGGAGGCCAGAAGCAGATCAATCACAAGTCCAGATATGCACAGAGTTTAATTTAACGCCCAGCTTCCTGTACAACCTATGGAAACAGTTCCAGGTTACTGGATCCATCGAGAGAAAGCCTGTACAAGGTCATTCAAGAGAGACGACGGCCAGAGAAGATCGCTATTTGTCTATTTTAGCGAGGCGTAACAGAGGGGCTACAGCTTCTCAGCTCTCTCGGGACCTGTATGCAACCACAGGAACCCGTGTGACAGGGTAACTGTTTCCAAAAGACTGCATGAGAGACGGTTGTTTGCCGGAAGACGGGTTGTTTGCGTCCCGCTCACGTCTACGGACAGGAGAGTCCGATTAGCACGGTGCAGAGAGCATAGTAATTGGAGTACGGAGTAATAGGCGACCGTTCTGTTCACCGATGAGTCCCGTTTTAGCCTAAACGCCGATTATCACCGTACTTTCATATGAAGAGAGTCAAGAACCCGCTACCTACCCTCCAATGTCCTCGAAATCAACAATTACGGCGGTGGCGGTGTAATGGTCTGAACAGCCATCATGTTGGATGGCCGCACACTTCTCCACGTCTTTGACAGAGGCTCTGTGACTGGTGTGTGGTATAGGGATGAGGTCTTGGAGCCCTATGTTCTCCTTTTCCGGGGTGCAGTGAGCCCCGAGTTCATCTCACAGGACGATAACGAGAGGCCATATAGAACTCTTCTGGTCGACGAATTTTCTCACTCTCACGAAATCGAGTGAGGATATTCGCCGGATAGATTGGCTAGCCAGGTCTCCAGGCCTCAACCCGATAGAGCATGTCTGGGACGTTCTGGAGAGGGCAATTGCAACTCGCAACCCTCCTTCGAGAACCATGCAGGAACTGAAAACTGCATTGCTGAATGAGTGGGACCAATTATCACAAGCACTGATAAACTGTCTTATTTCCAGTATGACATCGCGCATATGGCTGTAAGAGGGGACCATACACCTATTTACCCATTTCTTTTGTGTCTTTTGCAACGTCTGTTTCAGACCTTCAGACTCCCATGAGTGTTACGCACGAACATGTGTATCTATTAAAGCTGTTAAATGGTTATTTTGTTTGTATTATATCTGTTTGTATTATGTATATAAAGATCTGGCTACAAAAAAGCACGAAGCGACAGCGAATTGTCGTACACACGAGTTCTTTCCAAAAGTGGACACCAAAACCAAAACTACATAAGATTTACTAACTCAATATTTGTCGAACCATGGTCTATTCCCGGATTACTTTTGCAAGAGGAACTTGTCAAATACCGACACTAAACTGTGATAGTAGAAGTAAAGGAGCCTCACCCCAATAATACCCTATCACCTCTTCTATTCAAACTCATGATTATACTAATGGCTGCATAGTGGGATTAATTAGAAAGATGTTTAGCGCGCTGGGGCGTTACCTGTGCATTCATGATGAAGTCTCTGGTGCACCACTGTCTTATACTACTTTAAAAACACTCTGATCACTTGATTGTCACACTATGAATACACTAGTTACCATGAAACGTTCCCACAATATACAACACATAGTAAGGTATCAAATAACATAAAAAGAAATTACCAGATAAAATTATGGTAGTATAGAAATTAGCACATGTATAAAATGAACAAATCGAAGGTGTCAGTTTTCTATAGGAAATGTACCTTCAATATGGAATATGATCGTCTCTAGAAGCAATACAGCACATACATCGATGTGTGATGCCTTCAATTATGCGGTCTATCAGTTCCATAGGAAGCGAGAGCCATTGCTCTTGCAAAGCAGTTGCAAGCGCAGCAAGGGTCTCAGGGGCAGAATGAGAGCATCTAGACGTCTCCCTAAAGCAACCCAAACGTGCTCGATAGGATTCAAGTCCGGGGATCGAGCTGGCCACTCCATGCGCGTAATTTACGATGCGAGCCCTGTGTGGTCTTGCGTCGTCGTCCTGTAACGGAAAAGCATCACCTATTGTCCCGGCATATGGGTGCATATAAGCATCAATGATGTCATATCTATAAACCTGAGCACTCACGGTTCCCCTTGTAAAGACATGGAGGTCTGTGCGTCCACCCAAAGAGATGCCACCCCAAACACAGACACTGCCTCTTCCGTATGCATCTCTTTCACGAATGTTTTACTGATGATAATGGGTTCCAGGTTCTTTCCATATCAAATAACGCCTACTATCGCTTTCTAGACTAAACTTGGACTCATCCGTAAAGAGAACAGCCCTTCATTGATCAGGCGTCCAGTGGACATGTTGTCGTGCCCACTGCAAACTGTCCCTCCTATGGCGTGACGTGAGGGGCACGCAAATGGCTGGTCGCCTCGCATACAAACCACCTTCGAAAGCCTTCTACGCACAGTTGACGTTGACATCAACCTTCCGGTGGCTGCAGCAAGGGAGGATCTAAGAAGAGTCGGAGCAGCGATTCTATTCTTGACTGCACATAATGTCAAATATCGGTCATCGACGCTCGTCGTAGCAGTTGGCCGTCCTTGGCTAAACCTCCTAGATGCCTAATCTGTGGTTTGAAAGTGCCTCCAAAATCTATGAACCATAGAAGAACTCACATTTAGACATCTGGCCACTTTTGTTTGACTTTTTTCCCTGCCTCTAGTCTCCCAATGGCTCTCCATGGTAGTTCTGCAGGCAAATGATGCCTGGAGGTCATTGTTACGAATTGGCTATCTCAGATTTCTGATGTTACCATCACAGTGAAATATGTGGGTTTGCTCTCAAACATAGACTTTTATGCTCCTCGCAGACCAGGTATTCCGAGTGCAGCGCCACTAATTTGCATATTGCAATTTTGCTCAGCTACTTTTACTTGGCAACATATTCGAATTTTACACGGTTTGGCTTATTTTTGAGGGAGTTATAGCTATTTTTATGATTTTTCCTTAATTTATGATAACCAGTGCGTTTACTAAAACTTTGTTTGCTTGAACTTCAATAAGTCGAAATCTTTGATGTAATGGTTTTTCGCAACTATTAATTCGAAGGTAATGAACGTAAACATCAAAACGTGGTATTGGAAACTGATACTAATTCAAAGTCGAATTTTCGATGCTTGTTTTTTGAGCGGTTGTCCTTTCTGTTTTGGCGTATTGCTATTGATTTTTCGCTTTTACCTTAAAAAGGTATTGTTATTCAAGGTGCTATTTCGTAGCGCATCGTTTTTCAGATTAAATTTAAACAAAATAAACGAAACTTTAAAAGTTTTACAGTTTTGGGCATACTCCATCTTTTAATAAAAGTCTATGAAACGTAAATTTTTTATTAACCAGCTGACGAAGAATATTTCAAATAGCTAGTTCTTCTCATTTTATTACAGAAAATTTTTTAAAATGTGCTCTTTAATAAAGCAATTATTGGTCTTAAATTGTCTGCATTATATGATTTATAGATTATTTGCACCCGATTGAAAGAATAGATATCTTAAAATCTAATCTGATAGGTTGGATAGAATGAACGCTGGATTCTGTTGACCAGAACAGTTTGGAAGATGCTTCTATTATTGGCTTTGGAAGATGCCTCTGTCATTTGGTCAACAGGCTTTACCTCAACTAGTTTTCTTCTGATCCTTAAGTTTAATTTGCAAGATAAATGTCTAGAAATGTATGTGTCTACACATATGCATACACGAACATTCACATAGATACACTCACACGAGCAGATACGTACATTAACACGAGCAGATATTCATACATTTCTGAACCTGATCAAGATAATAGAAGAGTACCCAAAGTTGAATTGTTCTTGAGGGTAGGTGGCATGGGTATTCAATTACGAATCTTACAACTCCCTTAGTACAAGCATTTTTATTGATAGCGAGTAAAGCCCCATCAGCCATGTATGTATGCATTAGTAGAATTTGGACCACAAGTAATTTCATACAAAGTCTTTGTGCTTTTAGGTTGGATTACATAATAAGACAGTGTGGCGTGTCACGAGTTTTCAAAATAAGTAAAAATTCGCCATGCCGGTACAATATAACTTTGCATTCAAAGCTCAAAATTTTAATTCCCTATTCTCTTTGTAGTTAAAAATACGTGTAATAAGTTTTAATTTTAAGATATTTAAAACTTATATTTGTATTAAATATAATTCCTATGATTATATACTTTTCTAGATTAGTTTTTTTCCAAGTATCTGTTGATAAATATGCAGTTATTAATAAATATTGCCGTGTTAGTTTTTGCCAGGAGATCGCCTACCGGCGCCCCTTTCTGTACGGCGCCCGCCTGCTGGGCAGGCGCGCTTCCGACGGCCCTGATTGTATACGAATGCAAATCAACGCAAAAACTCTGCGTTAAGAGCTGCGAGAGAGACAAAATGAGATGTCTAGAATGAAAACAAAAATAAAGACAATGAGCAAGCAACAAGTATGAAGTTGTTTTATCTTCGAGAAGCTATTGTTTGTTTTGACCGGAGAGGAAATGAAATGTTTCTTAATATTTCCGACCTTCAGGATGTCTCTTTCCGTTCTCTCAGAAGGCAGCTGATTGTTCCCTTCCGTTGTAGGAGGTCTTGGAACGAAGCGGGACGCGGAAGTGTGAATCCACGGAGCAATGACGTCAAGCAGGTTATATTTGGTCCGAGGGTCGATCGGAAAATATAGGTAAAAATAAGGGTAAAAATATACATTTTTGAAATAGACCAGAAGCAGTCATGTCTTCCGAGCTGGTAAAACGCATTTTTTCTGCAGTGTACGAATTTTTAAATTTTTTTTAGAAAGTGCACGAATGCTTGATTTTCTAAAATGCAAATTCAAATCCTTAAAGATTCTTGAATCAATCGAATCTTCTATCATAATAACAATAACAAACGTTTGATTACTGTTAAACGTTTTAGTTAAAGCAAAATTTGAAACTGCATTTAATAAAAAAAATTCAGGATAGTTCTTATGTATTTTATTACTAGTTATTTTGTTTTTAAATATACGTTTATTTATTAAGAGGCTGTTAATTAAACCAGTAAAGGAAATAAATAATTAATACTATTAAGTCATATGAGGTTCATTTTCTCAATATAATTTGGCAAAATATATTTGGAAGTCAATTGAGTTCCCCCCCCCACGCTTCCATTCTTTTGCCCGTCTTTTTACATTAAAGCAACTCTAGAGTGGAAATAAAAAATATTTCAAGACTGAATATATAAATACTAAACATAGAATGTTACATTCTTTCAGAAATTTATGGTGTGGCACTCAGACTGGTACACAATGATATTGGTGACTCAGCTCCACTGAAATTACATCAGTCACATTCATTTTTTAATGAATGATTCTACTGAAAATCAATGACATTAATCTTTTCAAAAATTTGAGTTAAAATGTTCAATGGGCTTTTGGATTGCGATTCGAAAGATTTCAGTGGCGAAAAAAGCGAGAATATTCAACTGTTTATATCTCGTATCTTTTTCTTTAATTGTTAGTGGATTTGACGATTCAAATGTCCTCAGCTTTCAGGCTATATGAGAGTTATGTTGGTGATACTTAAACTATTTTTTTAGCTAAACCAGAACCTTATTTATTATAATTAGTCAATTTGTAGAGACATTAGGTTATTACGAAGCAGGAGAGGTAAAAAATAAGCAACGCCTTCGCCGGGAATCGAACCACGGACCTCTCGGTTACGCGTCGAGCATGCATACCACTACACCACGAAGGCATGCTAAGAAGGCGGGAGAAATACCTTATATTCTCCCTCTTTTAAAGGGCGACTGGGGTTTGGGGGGACCCAATCGCCAAATCGCGGTGGTGGAGAATCATCATCCACCACCTTTTTAGTTCGGGAGCCAGTGTAGAGACATTAAGTTATTACGAAGCAGGAGAGGTGAAAAATAAGCAACGCCTTCGCCGGGAAGCTAACCACGGGCCTCTTGGTTACGCGTCGAGCATTCAGACCACTACACCATGAAGGCATGCGAAGAAGGCGAGAGAAATACCTTGTCTTTTCCTTTTGGTGATGCGCAGGGTGATTATTTATTAAACGAAACTCTTAACATGTCTACTCCGTTGGCTCATGCTTGTGATGTAAATAAACTACAACATAACTTCACTGGCGCTTTTACAGCGACTTACGAAACCAATTTGCCACGACACGAGAAATCAAACCTGGCTGAAAATCATCATCATTTAGTGACTTTGATTTCTTTTGGGTTTCGGTCAGCTCAAATGAAGATGATACTGTGCAGAGTTTTCGTAAACATTCCGCAATTAAATACCAGCATATCTTAAATAACCTGTTCTTGATTTACAGTTTCTTTTCCAGAAATGGACAAGACAATACAGACTTTCACTGCTACAATTTTGGTGACATAAGATATTTTAGTAAAACTATACCGAATACACTGGAATCACAGATCACGAACGCCTCTCATCAAGATCAAACTGGTTCGCGAACAAATTATCTGAAGAAAAAGCGCCTCGGATGACAGGGTCAGATTAAGACATTTAGAGGCCCTAAGCTAATAATAATCGTAACTAGATGATAGGGCACCAAACTCTTGCCTATTATTTGCCCATTCCTTCTTTCTCGGTCTTGCTTTAGTCACACCATATACATTCCATAAGAAAGCATGCAATGAAAAATTCTTGTAATGCCATTTTTCTTGATCTGGAAATGAAGATGATAATTGGCTGAACTTAGTTTTGTATCAACTTCTTCCTCTAGCCACTCTTCCATTACCCTGCCACTCTTCCATCACGGCTACGCAATAAAAAATCATCATATACATACGTTGAAAATGGCAAATCCTTTGAAATGCATAATATAATAAAATTAGAGTGTCTTTATATATGCATTTAATGTGGTATCTTTCTCCTTTCAGCCGTCACTTCAGAAACAATATATACAGCGTAATTTTCCCCTCCCAGTTTTCAAGTGTTTGAATTAGTAGAAAAGGAAGGAGAATGCATAAGTAAATATTGCAAATAGCAGCTTTTCTAGAAATGCATACAATACCTATGCATTAATTATCCATTCTAATTAATGCAGGGTATAGAAAAATACTCGGAGAAACATGGACTAAAGTATTTTTTTCCTATATTCGATATATTCGATACTGAGATGAAATTCATCTTCCGGCACTTTACTCAAATAAAGTAAAAACTAGTTTCTTCTTTATTAACATTAATTAATTTTATATAGATATTTGAAACCACAGACATTAAACGACTCTATCTTAAACAAAACTATTCGTACAGTTTTTTTATATTAAATCCTTAGACCATTTTCTGTAATTATGGTAAATAACACGCAGCACAAATATTAATTTAGAAATCAAACAACAAAAATCAGCGTTATATTTGCAAATTTTCGTAGAATATATAACGCTGATTTTTGTTGTTTGACTTCTAAATTAACGTTTTTCTGTAGTTGTTATTCTGGCAACGCATAACTCTGTTCCCTTTATTTGTGGCTCGCAATCTTTATTGCGAAATTTATTTTAATTTTATAATTTACGAAACTATATACATTTTCCCAGAAGAAGCACATCCTTCGTTTTCAGGAACAGTGCTGCTAATCTAAAGCATGTTATACGCACAAAAGGGGAACAGTAAGAACCTAATAAGTGTTTCAGTGCATTAATACACAACCTCACAAACACCAAGGAAGAAATATTCAAATAAATCAATCAATCAAATAAATTAATAAATACAATTAAACTCACGGCACCCTTTATAAATCAAGATTTCTGATTAAACCATCTGAATAACTGTAGTTAGTGCATGCGCGTTTTGTTTTTGCAAATAAACCAAAGTAAATAGAGCTCTGTGTTTTCAGAACTTTCCGGTCAAGCAAATGGAATGACACAAAATAAGAACAAAAATAATACTTTCAACAGTTAAAAGTTCAACTCATTTATTAATTCTAGTTTATCGCAATCGATGGCTGTATCCAGGTCCCTATAATATATTTCTCTTAAATGCTTAAACAACACATATTTCAATTAATAAAAAAATATTTCACATTCTGAATAATGAGCAGTTCATTGTTTTGCCCTAAAAAAGGAACTGCGGTGCAATACTTATCCCTCATTACAAATCTAAATATTACAACTCATTAATTTTAAGCTACTGTACGACAATACAATTAACGGATTATCCTTTCTGTAAATATTTAAACCATTTAAGCGCAAAAAACATTATGAGCACAGAATGATATTAGAAAAAAGTTTTTTAAATAATTCTGAAAACTTCAGATTTTGTATTACGCCCAAAGGAGCGTGTTTTTCGTTCACACGTATAAACACGTTTCAAGAAAATTTTGCTAACGCCCCTTTGGGCTAAAAACATTTTAAAACAGCATGTTTTTAGAATTTCTGATAGATAGTCTCGCACACTGGAAATAAAAATACTTTATTCTGTGTAACGTGTTGCCACTGTTCGCTTTGAAATTGTTTTCTTAATCAAAAGTTTGTTGAAGTTTAAAAAACATGAAATAGGTAATAAAAAAAAAAACTCGAAATTCAAGATTCGAGCTTCCAGGTGCCCATATTCGGATGGAGGACTAGGTTGTTCAAAACTGGATGGCTCTAGGTACCATTGTTTTATAACAATGCGAGAAACATGCATACACTTATGCAGATTCTTTATTACTTAATTGCTTTAAATATAATACCGGACGATAATATTTAGTGGCAACAATATGAAAAGGGATATAGCCGTTTATAATGAATAAAAGGAAAATGCCGTTTCGAGATTAATAGCCCTTGGGGGCTAACTTTCCTTTGGGCTAAAAATCAGCTCATGGTGGGGGCGAATTCCAGTCCAATTTCAGCTCCCTGTTAAGAGCCGAAACTCACTTAAAAGAAGTTAAAAAATTCCTCTTCATCAGGTGCGCGCAACAAATTAATTAACTAGTAATTAAATTTACAACAACAGCAATTTAAGTTGCAACTGTGGTTGAATCTGTCTCACTCTATTTCTGCACACAAGGAGACCCAACTGACCTAAATTATGTAGGAAGAAACACACTCGGAAGAAGGACTGCAAATTCACGATCTTCCACGCATTCAACAACATGTTCCTTTGTTGGCTACGAGCCAACAATGTTCCTTTGTTGGCTACGAGAATAATAGCAAATAGAACCCTTTGCTACGGCGCATTAGAACCTTATTTTATAAGCATATAACCCATTACGAAACTTTTTGGCGGAAGACGAAGCATAAGACTTTTCTGAAGATAGGCTGTGCCAAGGCAATCTTAACCGGTTAACTGGACACACCAGCCCATGCATCGGAATGGCTAAGGAGAAGATGCAAACCTTGCGTAGCAAGTGCCTCTTCTATGGAAACAAAGAAGGGGCCTAACCTGCTTGCACCCAAGCCCGCCATGGACAAGGTAGTCCCTCTTCTTTTTTTTTTTTTTTTTTTTTTTTTTCTGTAGTTAGTCTTCAAACCAGCTTCTTTCAAACTAAATCTGAATTATACTCTCGCACAAGCTAGAGTAAATCTCGGTTCCTGCAACCATCAAAATATCATAGTCTGAAAGTAAGGTGTCTTCCTATTTCCGCGATTCCTGTTTCCGAGGTCATCAAAAAGGTTCCTGCTTCCGCGAAATCATCAATCTTCATTACCCCCCCTTTTCCAAAGGGGTTACATAGTGAGGGCTCGGCCTCTCTCGAAACGTAGGAAAGAGAAAAATTTTAGATTTAAAAAAATAATTTTTAAAAGAAATAATCAAAAAATATCTCAGATCTTTGCATCAATGAAGCTAATACTGTATTTAAAAGGGGAAAGAAAGATGTTCAAATTCTGTAATGATTTTTGTGAATGAAAGAAAAGATTAAATTTCCTAAAGTAAATATAATATTCTTTCGAAATTCTGCATAAAGGTATGTAACAATAAAATCTTCCAGAATAAATATTCGTTACGAAAAGAAAGGTGGATTTAAAGAAAATGCACCTCGAATATCATCGCAGCTTCTGACAAATCTTGATAACATCTGAACCTCGACTTGCATTCGTCCCATAAGTATGGCAGTGAAGATTCAGCAGTGATTGTGTATATTTGTCGTAATAATTTAAAATAATTAATTATGAATATATACTTGTAATTAATTATTGACAGAAAATATAAGCAGTTGTAGAGTATATTTTAGATAATTCAGTTTTATTTATATTTAGTTAAATATATATATACACTCACGTTTGTGAAAATTGCAACACCATGAAGGACTTACGCGAGTGAGCTGAAATTTTCAGGAAATGCAAAGTAGCGCATGATATGCAAATGGATTAGAATTGCAAATCCGTAGCGCATGCGTATGCTGAGCAGCGCCCTCTGAACGGCTGATGGATCCTAATAAATAGACGGCTGTAGCGAGGCGTGTATGGTTATCGGTGGTTATCTGCTAGTGGTAAACGTTAACTCAATCTGTACTTATGCCTCGT
>KK114577.1:608325-655271 GCA_000611955.2 Stegodyphus mimosarum | reverse complement strand
TTTACTTTTAATTACTTTCATTATGAATATATATATATATATATATATATATGTGTGGGTGTGAGTGTATTTTTTATATATGTATATAATGAAATTGCTAATTATTATCAACTTATTAAACATTATTTCACCTGCTCTTTTTGAAGCCTCCTGTTCATGTATCTTCTTTTTTAAGAGAAACTGTACTTTGTGAGTCACTTGCAATTCCAGCTCTAAACGCGGTTCGCAATTAAATTAAATTTATTCCTATTGTCGTAATATTAATACTTGGAAAACACTGGTACAACAATTGTAACTGAATTCATCAACTTCTTTAAGGCAACTAGCAAGTGACTTTGGTTTATTGCGACGGTGGATATTTTTATTGTGACGGTTATTGTGGTTTATTGTGACGGTGATTAATTAAGCTATTGAAAAGGTAAGATGTGAAAATAACATCTAATTTTGTAACAGAATTACAAATGGAATCAAACTAAAGATTTCAAGAGGAGTCTAAACTAAAACATAATGTCAAGATGAAGACTAACTTATTCACAAGAAAACTGCCCAACTCTTCTTAATGACTTACCATAAAATACCTTGAGGAGCTGTGGGAGGGGGACTGTACTCACCGATTTCGCGGGAACAGGAAGAATTTTGAAAAACGCGGAAAGAGGAATCGTGGAAACAGAAATAATTCTGAAAGCAAACCAAAAATTAAGTTCTGACCAATGCAGGATAAATTTATTCCATTTCTTTTTCACTTACTCTCCCCAAACGGATCAAAACCCATCTTCTGTGAACAGCCTGGCATTTAAGCTCTCATCGATGAGTCACCATACGCGTGAGAACAAAATTCGATCTCTTCTATCTTCCAAAAACAAGGAGGTCTTAATACAAAGAGGAAAAGTCAAAACTATGCTTTTAACTGCAGTTTAGCAAAACTCATCGCTTTGTCATTCAGACACTAACAAATCCCTCGCAGCTCCTGGAGCATCGAAATGCAATTTATTTTCAAAACTGAAACTGTAGGGTTTCCCTTATTTTGCCTAACAAATTTATTTTAAGTTTGATACCTTTCCCGAACTCTCAACTTCCCCTAGTATTTTCTCGTCAGGATGTAAATTTAAAGTTGAAGTGAATATTTAAACGGGTGAATCTCTGAGTTTAGTCAGAGAGTGTTTTCGCTAGCCAGCGTACGTTTCATTGCTATCTCGCTGTTACGCTTGTTAGTCTCTTGGCCATTTCGGATTATCATCACTCCTGTTAGATTTCTGTGAGTCAACCTGTTAGGTGTAAATTAACATGCTAATCCAGCGCTATTCTGTTTTAGATTCGACTTGAATTATATTCTACATTTAAATTTTCACCGCAAGTTGACGTTGTTTTTGTAAAGCACGAAGATCCTGTCAACTTTGAATTAATAAAGGGTTAGTTCTCACCCTTCTTCTGTGCTGGTAATTTATGCACGCCTGTGCGAAAATTTGCCAGGTTCATTGTAGGATCTAAGTTAGTTCATATGGAATAATCAAGACAGATCTTACAAAATTTTCTCTCTCTAGTTAAACGAAGGCCTAGCAATGAAGATAATCCTAAACTCCCTTTTTCTCACTGTATCTTCTGTTCACAGCCTGCTAAGAAAATCCGTTAGGGAAACTGACCGAGTAATTTAAGCCCTCTTCCATTCGATATATTCAAAAATATACACCCTGCTTTTCGTGAGAAAGCTAACAATAAGAACTGAATGTAATGAAAGTTTTCAAACTGCCTTGCTAATGTACTTCTAACTAAATTTAATTAAATAAAAGCATTAATAGCAATTAATTTAAATTTGCTACACAACAACTCAACCTCATCAACTGAATTCGAAGTCTTCTCATTATTCCTGATTCTGATTTCTTTTCAGATTATTTTTGGTAGGACAAAATCGAGAATCCTGAATAGCATACAGGTTTGGCAGTTAGTCACGGTGCTTCAAATTCTGTAGGTTGAGTAATTGGTGGTGTTTGAAATTTTTAATTCTGAAATGCGTTTTTATGTCTTAATGGGTTTGATCTCGGAGCGAAGTGAAAGCGCCATTTTTCTGTGTGTTTTCGGAATTGTCTTAGTCACCTTTATAAAGCTTGTTTGAACACGTCTAATTGTGTAGGGGAAATTATTTTCGCCCATTCATCAACAAAACGCTTCCTTACTTCTCCCTGTGCTCGCTTTTTCGCTTGTTCAGTTATTATTCAATCTTTCAAGCTTTCTAATCTCTAGCCCTACTTTTGGAAATAATTCATTATTTCGTAATTACAGTCTCAGGATATTGCTGAACAAAGTTTTTCCAAAAGCTTTCCGAGTTTATTTTAAATCTCTTAAGCAAAATACCTTTAACATACGTGCAGTTCTCAAAACTTTCTTAGGATTCTCTTTCTATTTAGTTGCAGTGTCTCCAGAGGTAACCCAAAGTGAGTAAACTTGATGCCGGATCTGCAATATACACCTGAATCCTTTTCACTTGCTCTTCAGTTAATGATAAACAGAGCATAACATCACCATTTCTTAAATCGAATTTAAGTATTATTTTTATTAGTTTGTGGCATGGCGCTACAGTTTTGTTTTTCTGAAACTCTGTTCTCATTTTTTTTCTAAAATTTGTGAAGTCATACTTCAGCAAATTAACATAATGTTGTTTTAAAATGTTGCTACTATAAATATACACCTAAGACTGTTTTTACACAATAGATACGTTACGTTCCTGATTGATAAGTGTGAAAAAAGGCATTATATCTATGAAAGACTGCGATGACGTGCTGGTCTCCTTTTCTTTAATCTGTCTATCGTTTTTAATGCTGTTTTCTGGATGAAAATTTTATCTACTGGTATTCTTTTTAGCATAACCAGGCGTTAGCCCAGAAGGGCTATTAGTCTCGAAACGGCATTTTGAGTCGAATCACATTAAATGTCCGAACCACTTTTCAAATTGTTGACACGAAATATTATCGCCCTGTATTATATTTAAAGAAACTAAATAATGAAGGATCTACATGAATGCAAGTATGTTTCTAGTATTGTGAGGAAAAAAAAAAGAACGGTACTTAGACTATCAAATTTTGAATAAAATAGTCTTCCAACTGAATATGGGCACCTGGAAGCCCGAATTTGGAATTTGTTTTATGGTCTGTTTCATAGTCTGTAAAACTTTAACGAATTTTGATTAAAAAAACTCAACAAAATCAAAGCTAGCAGTGGCAACACTATGAGGAATAAAGCATTTTTATCTCCTGCGTACGAGACTGTCTATTAGAAATTCTAGAGTTACGCTGTTTTTAAATATTTTTAACCAAATGTGACGTTACTCTAAATATGTATGTGATTATAAATGAAGAAAATGCCCGTTTGGACGTAATATGAAAATCTGAGAGCTTTGGGAATTTTTTTGTGACTTATCTTCTACTCATATTAAATAGAACCTTTTCCATTTTTTCCTTGACAAAAATCTCTTGTATATGAAGATGAATTCAGACATATCTTCGTTCCAGAACATTTTTACTTCCTAATTACGGATTCATTTTACATAATAATTCTTACGGTAGCTTCACATGTTTTCGGCGGTTATAACCATTAATATTTTTTTTTTCCAATCCACTGCCACAACCGCCTTACGGTAGCTTTATGTACACCAAAATGCTTTTCTTCAGGCACAAAGCCTTATCCAGTTTCAAAATGATCTAAAATTTGAATATTAATTTCCAAAGAAATAATTTTCCTTTTCGTTCCTTTTAAATTATGCGATATTATAATACGGCTAGCGAAAAATATCTCGGTTATTAGTAATCAAAAAGGTATGAAAAATTTTTAAATTTACAATTTATTGACATTCGGCAAAATTAATCTATTTATATGTGCACAAACTTCTCTGAATTTTTTAATTTTAAACAGGGCTACATACTAAATGGCTTCCGAAGATATAAAATGTCGATTTGGGATTTAATGTAGTCTATTCGTCCGTGCTCTATGCCTCAAATGAAAACTGTTTTCTTTAGAACTTAAGAGGAAATTTTAGAAATTGGCTTGTCCAACTGATATTAAATCAAGACGACATACATGAAAAAAGAATTGAATATTCATTTTGAATTTCTGTTAAATCAAATTCGTATAAAAAAGGTTCATGTAAAAACAGAAATAGGTGTACTGCATATGTATCAATAATTAATGTAGTGTAAATTATTACCAGACGATTATTGTCTCGTGCTAATCAATTGCGTTAATACAAACAGAAAATACATGTAAGCTATTTTAAAGCTATTGCATTCATGGTGGATCCTACCGGGGGGGGGACAAGATGGTGCACAACACTTCGTCGGCGAAATTTAAGGGCGCGAAATGGTTATCAAGCATATTACATCTCTGTAAAAAAAGGGCGGTCAGTTTTATTTGCACGTGGGCGGCCAACGGTCTAGGATTGGTACTGCTTGCATTTTTAATCTTCAGCTTTTAAGGATTAAATGATAAAGTATTTTTACAGGTCACATAATTAACACTTTTCAGTGACCACTGAAAATATTTTCTAACGGTACTACTTTTATCAGTTTTTTTTTATTTATTTTTTTTTTTTTGCGTAGATATTCAGAAAAATGGAATTGCTGTATGCAGAATAACAAATCATTTGGATTTACTGAAAGATTCATTGCAGTTAAGCTAACAAGGAAAGTTTAATGCAATAAAAATAAATGAATTCTTTTTTAATACTCAAATAACAGTAAAAATAATGTTTAATCCTTAAAACAAAAGTTACTATTGATGACAATGACAATTGATAAAGATATTGATAAATAATTTGTAACTAATGTCAGAGGAAGAATTTTATCAGCGACAGAATTCGAAACATAATTGCGTGAAAAGTATCTAGCCAATCAGAGATGGCTTAGAATAAAAAAATCGAAAAAGTAATTATGATGCAGAGGTATAAATATGCGTGCCGGAGATCCGCAAACTACAGAATATGGCATCGAACTCTGCATTCCTACCATTGAACTAATGTCTACAAAAAATGCTAGATAGCTTTGAACTTCTTACCACAAAGAAACTAGATTTCTGAGAAAAACACCGCAAACTACTAGTTCTCTTTATAGAAGTTAATAGGAAATAGAATTCAATTATCTTTCCAAGAAGAATTCCTGTTGTTGACAAGGGTGAAAACGTTTACAAACTTCTTCGCTAAAGCAAATAGTGCTACTACTTGGAAAGAACAGCTTAGGAAATATTTACCGTCTATTTGAGAACGATCATTTACTCAGCGATATTTGAAAGGTAAATAACCCATTTGTAGTGCATTTTATCAGAAGAAAACACAAAGCACGAAAACGGAACAGACATGCAACCCGTAACATCAAACTGCGGTAGGTTTGCTACAGATTTAATCGCAATTCCATCTGTGACGTCACTTCGTATGAACGATATTACGTCATATCTCGACAGCTGACTCATCGTACTATTTTGTGACTCACGTGGATGACCATGTGCTATTTTACGATTGAGAAGCATGAAACGCCGAGCAAGAAACGCGCGTAGCCCATGATAACGTATTAGGAAATCTTCCGCCTTTTCTTTGTTTAACCACAGACAGATGGCATCGCAAAATAAAACGAACTGATGGCCAATCAAGAGACGGTAAATATTATATTTCTAGGGAAGAGCTATATGAAATTGTAGGTGCTAAATTTTGCTTTTTATCACTCGCTTTTTGGATCAACAAAAACTAGGTGTTTTGCTCTAAAAGTGTTTTTAATAACTGAACTGAACGAATGAGATCGAATGTTAAATAAAATTAGATGAGTGTTGGTCACATGTGATACAAATGTTTAATATATTTCGCTTCTTCCAAAACAAGTTTATTCTGCAGAATAAATCAATCAATGTGAATAACAGAATTTGCGGTCAGCAAGAAAATGTTTGGATTTATAAAAGTTTGGTTTAGTTGGCAGCAACATTGGAAGGCTGGCCAATAATCAAAAATTAAATTGAAACTCATAGGTTTATTAATTCAACTGGAATGATTTCAGAAACTGATATGATACCGATGCATTGACAGTCCTAGATTCAGATTCAATTTGAAATGTGCATACATATACATACACAGTAAACACTCTTGTAGTAACCATTTTTGATAAATGACCACCTCTGAAAATGATCCGTATTCTCGAGAACATAAATAAATGACATTATAGCATCACTTCTCTAACCAAGACACTTTCACAAAAGACCATATATATATATATATATATAAACCAATAATTCATAAGAAAACTTTCCATGTACCATCTCCAAGTAACAGAAATTCAATTTAAAACCATTTCAGTCAGATTAAAAAGTTTTTTCATTCATGATTTTAAATTGAATTTGTGTTCCTTGGAGATGGTATATGAAAAGTTTTCTTATTATGAATTATTGGTTTTAACTTTGCAGCTTTAGCGGAAATTATACACTTTTTAATTTACTTTTAATTACTTTTATTTTAAATTTATATTCTAAATAATAGCAGCTTTTAGCGTTATTTTAGTAACAGCCTACTCTAGTATTATCTCCAAGAAACTTTCCAGTTTTCTCGCCAATTTTGGCTAAACTTTCTTAAACAGAAAACTGCATTGTACGATAACCCTTTTACTTCCATCACTTAATACTTGCATTTCCAGTCATTTGGTTTTAAAATTTTGCAGGCACGTTAGTTAAATTTAGCTTACTAGTTTGACCTTTAAATTTCTAATTAACTGCTTATTTTAAGGATTATATCATTTTTTATCTTCTTGCGATTTTGAATTCCTTTTTAATGTTCTAAATTGTATACTTTTGTTTTTACTTTTGTATTTGAGATTGAAAATGAGAGTGTTAGGAGATGTGTCTTCTAAAGTAAGCATCTCGTTCGCTTTAATAGTGTTCTTAGTGAGAAACTTGAAGTTTGGAGATTATTTGCTATTTATTTAGTTTAAGAGGATTCGTTTGGCTTAAATGGCCTAATGTCTTTTTTTTTTTTTTTTTTTTTTTTTTTTTTTTTTTTTTTTTTTTTTTTTTTTTTTTTTTTTGATTGAGTATTTATTAATTGTGACTTAGGTTTGGATCTAGCAAATAATTTGATGCTTACTTGGAAGTAAGATGAAACACTCTCTCTTAATTCAGTTGTTGTTAATGGATGGTAGATTGGTTTATCCCCTTGATAAGTCGATTAATCTGCGATCTATGACAATAGCTACTTTTTCAATGCTTAAAAAATTTTACTTTTGTTTTGATATTTTTGCGATTAACGATTTTTCATAGCAGATTTTTATGTTTTTAAAGCAAAGGAGGTTTAGAAATACTAATTAAAATTCTGACTAAAAGGTTTTTTACTTTCTTGATTTTAAATTGAATTTCTGTCCCTTGGACCAAGGACCAAGGCGAAGGCTTACGGAGTACCTTTGCTAATTAAAGCAATTACCTCCACATCATCGTTAAGAGAACTGAATAATTCAGAAAGAGCAATGGCTGAAGAGATGAAAGAAAACCACTAAGGTAGTGTCCCTTGGAGATAGTATATGGAACGTTTTCTTATTATGAATTATTGGTTTATTACTTTGCAGCTTTAGCGCAAGGCATAGGCTTTTTAATTTACTTTTAATTACTTTTATTTTGAATTTATATATATACATATATACACATATACATATATAATATGGACATATTTGGATATCTTTATATATTCGGCAGATACGTTTTAACTCCTTAGATGAATATTTTTATTGCTACGTATATTGCATTTATTAGTTATCATTTTAAATGGTTTCCTGTTGAAACTAATTTTTTTGCCCTCAATTTTGACAATTCCACTTATATGTATCATTCGTATATTTCAGATATTCATTGCATTTTGTGCGTAGCAATAAAAGGGAAGTGTCGGAATTCATGTTAGCAGCACACAGACGCCGAAGAAGAATCACCACACATGATAATGGAAATAAAAGCATAAATGGGAAAATGAATGTTTTATAGTTTATGTTTTTAATTATAGAATCGCATGTGTATTGAAAAAGAAAAAAAGTAGCCAGAAGACTTTAAAAAAGAAGGGAGGGAGGAATTCATCTTTACAGAAATAAACAGAAGATATAGATAGAAATAAATTATCAAGGTTCTTTAAAATATCTCTTGTGTGCTAAATTTGTTTTCATGCCGAAAGTAGTAATAATGTGTTTCAGTATTTCAACCTTTAAATCGTATTACGGCTCAATATAGCAAATCACATTCTCCGGATAATCGAGTTTAGAAAATGATTCATATTTTTTTTCCAACCGATTAATGAATATCTCATACTGTAGTAAGCGTACATAGTTCATGACGCATGTTCTCCAAATTTTGTTCTCCATTAGAACAGCACACTTAAGTAAAAGATTTCTTCCGAAGTATAATGATCAAAAATACCTCGTTTAAAATTTGCGCGTTATAACTGTATGGAATACGGATAGTTTATAAGCCGTTTGCCATAAACGGAAATACATTATTAACACGTTCGGAGTAAAAGTAATTAGTACAGAGACATTTAATAAAAAGCCACCTTTCAACCATTTTATTCATAGGCGATTAAAGACAAAAACCGTAAGTACAATTACCGCCATCTCTTGGACAATTTAAGAATTACATTTGAAATATGTTATTAAAACTCTTTTGACAGATTTCTCTCGTTTTCTTTATCACTGTGTACTGATTTTGAGATCATCGTATAAGCACATCATAAAGAACTTCATTTACTCAGAATAAGTTATTCAATCACTATTTAACTTTAACAGTTAATTAACTTTTCTAGCAAATAAAGACATCCTAACAGATTACACGCCAGTTTACAATAACAGCTGTAAGGTCGTCTTGTTCAAAGTCGTAAATGCATTGTCCGTGAATGAAATTTATGAACTGTCAATTTATCGCTCTTGAATTTATATACCTAAATTGCTTATAAGCACATAATCGTCTCTAAGTAATTGCTGATCTGTTTTTCAAAGGCGGTAAGTATTCAATGGTTCGTCATGCTCTTCGGAGCGAGAAAAAAAAAAGCAGTTAATTCAACCTGGTAACGTCTAGAAATTTCTACTTGACGAAGTTTCCCTCATTTTGAGGAAAATGTCTAATATTTCGCAATAGGTAATTAATTATCCAACTCGTAAAACATCAGAAGTTGATGTTTATAAGTGATTATAGTAGAATCTTTATTTTGTCTTCTAAATAATATATATAATTTTTTCTCTTTAATGGTTTTGAATTGAATTTCTATTTCTTGGAGATGGTGCATGGAAAGTTTTCTAATTATAAATTATATCTATATATTAATTTTCCGTCCTCATTTTATTATTTGTAATCATAAAGTCTATAGAGGTTATTTTAAAGACTGTTGTGGCATGTTAATTAAGTTTGTTACTTATCTCTTCTAACTGCTCAAAACAGTGTGCTTATTGATGCTAAAACGAAATCGAAACTAAACAGCCGGAGCATTTCATAATTTAAATAAATGCTCATTTTTGTTCTAAAGAAAGAGCATATTTATTTTTTATAACTTCCATACTTTTTTGCAACATATTACTTATTTTTTTGACATAAAAATAATATAACAAGCCTTTTAAGAAATAATGCTTACGCAACGCTTATCATAGCACACTCCAAGTAACAACATTTCAGAACTCAACTCGCTGTTGCCACATAGCGGATCTTAATAATTACGCAAAAACATTACATCATGTTGCCAATTAGAAAATCTTAATAATTATATAAAAACATTAAACTATGTTCCACTACATTACTCCCCTTCCAGTAGCTCTGTTACGATTCAAGAGATTCTGGTAGTGGAATAATGTAGCGTAAGTTGACGTTAGAATTAAAGTACTAAATCCAATAAATAAATATATAAAATTACAATTAAACATATTCCATAATAAAGGCTAGGAAAAATATTCAACATTGTTACTAAAACGTAAAGGACGTTTTATTGGTTGTCCAGTTCGTGAGACTCGAGATCGTTCATCATTTGTCTCAGATCGTAACAAAGTCTGAGTCTTGGGCTGGGTGTCAGAAGTTTCTGGTTCCAGCCTTTGCTCGTCTGATGTTAATCAATAGGCTGGCTTCAGCCTGTCAGTCGAAATGTTTACGTCCTTACCTTTGATTTGTAACACGAAGTATTTTCCCATTCTTTTCAGTACTTTGAAGGGTCCTTCATAACTAGGTTCTAATGCTTTCTTGACTCTAATTTTCACTGTATCGCAGAGGGCTAGAACAATTCCATTTGTTTTTGCAATTTCTGCAAAAATGTTTGACGTGGTGTAGAAACCGTCTAGTTATCAAAAAATTCTCCAGGAAGTTTGATTATTTATGCGTCAACCATTCGTGCAATGGAATATCCAGAGTCTTCTTTTAACGCTGCCCTAAGACCTAGAAGAATTCTTGGAATGGATTCAGACCACTTGATGAAATTATGACATTTGATAGCAGCTTTCAAAGTGCGATGAAATCTCTCAATTTTGCAGTTACACTGTGGGTGATAGGAAGTTATTTAATTTTGACTCCACATATGATTGCCAAGGTTCGAAATAGTTTAGACGTAAACTGTGCTTCACGATCTGTAACAACTTGATAAGGGACTCCAAAACGAGTGATCCAATTTTCATAAAAAGCTCTGGCGTTTCTGCTGTTATATCATGCAAAAGAATGGCTTCCATCCAACCAGTATAGCGATCAATGCAAATCAAGCAATACACAAAATTATCATATGGCGAATAGGGACCTATTAAGTCAATGTGAACTATGGTAAAACGTTCATCTGGCTGCTAATAAGTTCCTAGTTCAGACTTTGTATGACGTGAAACCTTATTTTTTTGACAACCAATACACGCGCGACTCCATGTTTGTATATCCTTTTTGATATTTGCCAAATAAATCAACTCGCTGTTACTTATCATGTACTAACTTGTTGTTACTTATCATGTACTAAACTAACTATGTTGTTACTTATCATGTACTAAACTTACATCATTCATTTTGGAGATGGATGTAATGTCACCCTGAGTAGTAAGGTTAGTTACTACATCGATTAATCTTTCATTGTTTAAATCAATTAATAATTTGAAATGGTCTAAAATGTCTGCTCCGATTATGTCTTTATAAATTTTGGCAACAATGAATGGCCATCGAAAAGCTCGACGAAGGCCAAGATCAAGCATTAAAAATGTTACCCTATAATTTGGGAATTTCTGTGCCATTGGCGGCATATAAGTTGAGGTCGCTTTAAAATTTATCGTTTTTGGTAGCAGGTGATAAGCAAGCAAACCCGTGTGTATGTCAGTCACAAATATTCGGTGTTTGCGGCCATCCTGAACATAACCTGCAGCAAAATCAGCCGCTAATTCCGCTGCTGATCTAAGTTTTCCGACTTCTTTTGGCCCCAAGAGCAGTTAGGTTGACATTTTTCAGGAATGCATTTTGAGCCAAACATGTAATGATACTAACAATACTTTCCATTCGGATTAAATCTTTTACGTTTATTACTTCCACTTCGCTCTCTGTATCTATCGCTACTACAATTCCGAGACCGAGATTAGCGAGAAACACTTAAGTTTCTATTCGTTTTTCAAGAGAGGAAATTTTGATCAGTAACTCATCAACCGAATGTAAATTTTTGCCAGCGGCATAAATTTCAGGTTTTGAATTCATTTCCATTATTTTGTCGGCCATTAAAGATAATTTGTCTAACCCTTCATCGGAAACCAGTAAAATATTTTTGACCGAGTCCGGCATTTTTTCTAACCACAATGTTTTCAGTACTTCATCTGAAACGTCATCAGTAGCGAGCGATCTCATTTTTTGAAGTTACTGACTGGGTTCCGTATCCCCAAGGTCAAGGCCAGTGACTAACCGCTTGATTAGCTTGTTTTCGCTGTCTTTGAATGTGTTTAACAGTCTTTCTTTAACTAAAGCACATTTATTATCAGATGTTTTATCCATAATGATATCCCAGATAATTTCAACATATTTTGGCTCTAGTTGAGATACTACATAATTAAATTTAACAGTTATTGCATTAATGTCGAATTGAGCTTCTATTTGGAAAAACCAAATTTCAGACTTTTCTGGCCAAAAAGATGGAATTTTAACACTCACCTTGCAAGTTTCCAGCGTTGAAGTTCCTTTCATAATCCAATGTTACGGTCGCCAGTCTTTTAGCGTGCGTTTTGATGGTAAAACGAAAATAACAGTCCTTCAGGGACAAAGCCCCCTTTGAACTAAAAAAAAACCCACCATCGCAAATACTCCTTCCTGCCATTGTTACCGCCTACAATGTAGTAAAAAATCAAACCTTTAGGGGGAGTGCTGTGCAGAAATCAGTTTTCAGGCGGTGCTATGTTAAAAGTGGTGTCCGCCGATAACATCGCGGCAAAAACATCGCTGACGAAAACGTTGCGGAGAAAACAACGCAATGCGAAAACGTCGTGGTACAAAACATCGTGGGAAAAAATAAAGCAAAGAGAAAACATCGCAGTTCTAAAACATCGTGGTACAAAACTTCGTCGTCGAAAATAAAGGGTTCAAAAACTTTGCAGTTTAAAAACATCGCCGTCGAAAATATCGTGGTAAAAAATAAAGTACCTACTCATCATACCATGACGATAACATCGCAGATAACTCTCGCCTTTTCAGTTACATTAGCAGCTCTCACCGGCATAACAGTCCTGGATAGGTCGACGAGTGCTGAGACTACTAGTACTCCTTTTGGGCTGTTACAATTCTTGGCACAGTCTATAATGCCGTAGTGGAAATTTCTATTTTCGGCAATAGATACAGGAAGTAAAAATTCCATTCTTACTAGCATTGTGATATCGTCTTCGGACTGTGATTTATAAGCAGATTTATCTCCTTTACATTAATTCCGAATAGAGCTACTTTAGTACTCCTTTCGAGCTGTTAAATTCTTGGCATATTCTATGATGCCGTAGCGTTTTTATTTTCTGCTATGGATCCAAGACATAAAAATTCTGTTCTTGCTGGTATTGCGATATCATCTTGAGCTGTGATTTTTTGTGGATAGATTTTATCTCCTTCATCATTAATTCCGAATAGTTCTACTAGTACTCCTTTTGGGCTTTTACAGTCCTTGGCATATTCTATGATACCGTAGCGGAAATTTCAATTTTCGGCTATGGATCCAGGATCTACAAATTCTGTTCTTGCTGGTATTGTGATATCGTCTTGAGACTACACCTTTGAATTCTTATCTCATATTAACCTTTTATTAATAATTTAATGTTAATATCTCGCTTAACTGTACTAACTTTTAACTATAATTTAACGATTTACCTTAAAATCATTGACAAAATTTTTTATGTAACTTGTTATTTAACTTAAGGTTTCTTCATACAGCTCAATTTTTTTTTAAATTTAGAAATTTTTTTGTGTGTTAATGCACACATAATTAGTAAGTTTTAATTTTGTTCGATAGGGGTAGGGCCTTCGGCCCAGGTACTCAGTTGTATACATCATTTCACCGTGAAACGTCGACTGCTGGCGTGATCGTCTTGAGTTATCGTTCTTGCTTGTATTGTGATATCTTATTGATGCGCGCATGCTCGGGCCATGTTGGTTTTATGATCTGTGAGCTTTGTAAGAAAGTGATTATATCGCGGTAATTATTCATTGTGTTTCTTCTAAAGTGAAATCATTTAATAGTGTTTGTGCTCCGATTACGAATTTCAAGCTCATTTTTGGATTGAAAGCCGTATTTTTGAAGATTGAAGGATTTTTAAAATTCCACGTCGCCGGCTGTCTCATTTGCATACGAAATGTAAGTTTTTCCCTTTTTCTTATTTACACTGACTGTGCAAATGACTTTTAACGCTTGATTCGTATATCGCATATGTTTTCTTATTCGGTTTTATAAAATTGTGATTTACGCATGATTACTTTAAATTATATTGGAATTTTTTATTACCGATTATGTTTTAGGCTTAGTGTGGCGGACTTTTGTTTTGATTTGATGTTGGGTGTATCACCTATTTAGGTCTTTCTGCCCGGTGGGGGAAGGAAATCGGATATATATTGGTGCACCAAAATTGTCGTCTTTCTTCCCACTGAACGATTTTGTTCATTATACAGGTAAAAATGTATAGAAAATTTTAAAAATTATTTCTCGTCATTTTAAAGAGATTTAGATAGTTTCCATTCAGTTTTTGGAAAATTTTGAAAATTTGAATTCCCTGAATTCAATAGTGGAGACTTGAATTGAACTCTATTTTATACATTATTTTATAATTTGCAGAGTTTTTATTTATGATATTTATGTATTTTATGTGCTATAATTTTATTTTGTCCCTACGGCGGCTACAGTCATGTCACAATTACGATGTCTTTGGCTGATACTATCATCGTTTATAAACGGGAAGATCTGCAGTATGATATATTCTCTGTAATGTGTAACATGAACAGAATCATAGATCTCTTGAGAGAAAGGAGAGTATCAAAATACCTTGTGGAGAATCTGAATAATGGAATAAACTACATTGCTGGTTGGATTACCAATAAAAATTTGGAACAATCTGAAGCCTCTAAAGAAAGATCATTAGATGAAAAATTAGATTACATGGCAAAGGAAATCTCTGAAATACATGAAAAACTTGAATCGGAAAATAAAGATGATGAAGAATGGCAAAAGGTTAAATCTAAAAGGAAGAGTAGGAAAACTAAGATTATGGTGGAGGACGCTAAGTAGGAAAGTGAAATTGTATTAAGACCAAGAAAAGAAGGAGTGGATGTTTACGATGAATTAAAATTCAATATAAAAGCTTGGTACTGGAGTTGTAAGATCTTTCTGTTGAAAAAATGGAGATCTGGTTATCAGACTTAAAAACAGAGAAGAATGTAAGGTACTAGAAAATAAAAAGATTAATAATCTTGTTAAACCTGAACGAAAGAAGTTCATTAGACCAAAAACAATTTATAATGTATCGGATGAGATTTTTGATGACGAATTAATCCATGCTTTAAAAAGCGAATGTTCCTGTGGTTCTGGTTGCTTTCGACCTCTGTTCAGAATGAAAGCTTCCAAGCATTCTCACAGAGGCTTTCAGGTTTGTAAGAGAATGAATATCAAGGACGTATCATTGAAGATCAAAGATTGATGATGGATTGGAAATCATATTTTGCAAGGCTATTCCTTCGACCCAAGCGCTGCACCAACTACCTCGCATTTGGTCATACGAGGAAATTTTGTGAAAATCCTATAGTTTGTGGAATTTGCTCTGATGACCATAGTTGTGCAAGTTGCACGGCTGACACTGTTTGCTGCATTCATTGCAAGTAATTTAATCGAAGATTTAATACAAGTTATGATATTAATCATGTTGCCTTATCAAAAGAATGTTCGGTATTTCAAGATGAGATAAGATTTATAAAAGATCACTTAAATATATAGTTTTTGATGTCTGTGATTACATGTTGTGTCAACAGGGACAATCAGTTATATCAAAATTATTTCATCATTCCAGAATGATAAAATTATTAGTTTCTTACATTGAGATTAAACGTACGCTGCGGGAAAAAAAATTGGCGCGAAATTTACGGAGAAATTCATAAATTTAACTTGGCGAACTTTTTTCAGTTTGAGCCAAGAATAATTCACTTGGCGAACTTCTTAACATGTGGCAACCTATTTTCCTTCCCTTCCATTGTGCAACCAAGGAAAAAAGTCAATTCGTTCCTGCCTTTTTACATTGTGGATCAGAGGGAAAAAAGTCATATCGTTCTACTTTCAAATAATTTTATAAAAGTGCGCAAACCACATTTTCGTTATTATCGCTTTCAATAAATATTCCAAATTTCAAAACGCGTCAATATATAAATTCACGTATATCTTCGGAAATTTTGAATAAAAAGTTTTAATTTTTTGCAGGTATGCTTAGAAATAAATCTACTTTAAGGTGATTGTAAAAATTTTACAGGTTATAATTCAAAATTTTTTTCAAAAAATTTATAAAAATTATTTAAAAATACAAATTTTAAAAATAAATTGTAAAAAATGGGCGAATTTTATTTTGAATGAATCTAAATTTCGAAATGTGAAAGGAAAAATCAAGTAGGTTTGGTAAAAAAAGAGATATTAACAAATATATATCAAATTCAATTAACATTGGAGGAGCTAAAATTTTGAGAGCTAATTTCTTAAAAACTACTCATGCCATTTTCACAAAACTTGGCAGTTTGGCATAATTTGAGGCATAGAATCGAAATATGTAAAAATATGGTATGTTTTTTCAGAAAAAGTCCGATTTTGTGTGAAAATACCTATGCTACAATAATGCTTTATATAAATCTAATATATATTCTAAGTTGCGTTTTCGAGACATGAAAAACGTAAGTTGAATTTCGTCAATCGGCCCAGTAGAAAGGAAGATATAAACTTTCTTTATTTCTTCCCTTTTTTTTTTTTTTTCTTTTTTTTTTTTTTTGTATTTTTTTTTTTTTTTTTTTGTGCGTAGTGTACCTCACGTCTTTTAAGTAAACCAGATACTTTATTCACATTGGTGTGTTGTTTTACTGAATTGATTTTAAATTGTATGTAGTGTTTTAGCATAATTTTTTTAGCTTCACTCTTGATTTTAATAAGAATTTGAGCTAAGAAGAACTTGATAGGTAAGCTTTATTTACATTTGTGTGTATTGTATTGAATTGATTTTAAAAAAATGTATATGGTGGTTTAGTTTTACATCTAGCTTCTCTTGACTTTAAGAATATTATTTTAAAGGTAGAAGTGTTTGTGTTTTTATTATATATGCTATTTTAACTGATCTGGATTTTAGCTTTGAAATTATTTATTTGATTTTAAATATGAGATTATTAAATATCAATTTCAATGATTGTAAAGCAGCAGTTGATATTTTGGATAAATATGCTCCTTATATAATTACTATTCAAGAACCGTATTACATTAGAGATAAAATTACTTACCTCTTGGGGACATGGAGAATTGCCAGTGTGGAAAAGGATAGAGCAGCGATTATAGTCACAAGAAAATATTCTGACTTCGTGGCGGATGTGTTTTAGGATACTACTATAGCTGTCCCCGTGGCAACTGGTGATGTATATTTTGGAATTATCTCTGTATATTTCTCGCCGGTTGAAGATTTGAATGTGCAATTATATAATAATCTTGAACATCTTGTGAAGATGTACAAAGGCAATTTTATAATTATAGGTGATTTTAACGCAACAACTTTTAACTGGGGGGGGGCTGCTGTTTTGGACGACAGGGGAATTTTAACTTATGATTTCATTTTAACCAACTATTTAAAACTTGTTAATGCGGAAGATTCCCTTCCAACGTTTTCTTCTTGGGAACGTTTGGACTGATTGGGTACTCGGGTCCACGCAGTTGGATATTCATTCAATCAATATGGGAAATCTTAAGACGAAGAAACACTGGGTGACCACAAGTACACGCTTTTTGATATAAGTTGTTATAATATGAATGACAGCTTGAAATATATCATCTCAAATAATCTTTATAGGATCAAAAGATTCATTCGAAATCTAAAATTTGATATTGTTCGGTTTGAAAGTGAACTTCCTAACGTTAAAAACAAATCTGATTTGAACTATATGATCCTCAGTGTGGACAACTGTTTTATTGAAAGAATGAAAAAAGTTTTAAGAGTTAAAAAAATCAGTTCGCAATAGAAATACCAACTGCTGGACTCCACGATTGGCTATGTTGAGGACAAAGGTTAAAGCACTGCGGAAGAGCTTGTAAATTAAAGGTCTCGATGCGGAGACAAGAATACAGAGAAAAATTAACTACAAGAGAATGTTGGCATTTTATAAATAGACAATTAAAAAATAAAGTTTATTATGATAACTTCTACAAATGTACCACTAATACTGTTACGAACTGAAATGAACTGAACCTGGGGTAGTGACGTCAGCTTCTAGAATGTATAAGAATCAGATCAATCAATGTAGAAAAGGGAAAGTGAGAGTGTGTGTGCACCTGTTGGGCTGAATTGTGAAATGCACATTTTCGTGGTTATGTCTGTCTATGTGTTTTGTGCTTCAATAAAGTGTCTTCGTGAAAACTGAAATGATTTCACTACAAACACCCGTGCTTCGCGTAGCTACGAACCCCTGGTTCCGATATTGAATTATCGTTCTCAACAAATACTATGAGAGGGTTAACTTAACGGTATATAATGAGAAAAGTGATGATACCACATCCGCCATGGAGGTTTATGATATTATTAAGAAAGTCCTTAGACTAAAGAGTAAATTGGAAGACAGCGATTATATGAATATTGTGTTAGATGATGATGGGTAGGAGGAGAGGAATTTCACTTATTTAGAAATATACGTCGAGGTCTCTATTCTTAGGCAAAATACGGCCCCCTGACTCGATGGAATCGGGACTACAATTATCACAGCCTTATTCTGTGAATATCCATCGTTTTATATTATTCTTCTGAATAAATGTCTAGAGTTAAGAAATTTCCTTGAAATATGGAAGGAAGGGAAACTTATCTTAATTCCCAAATCAAATGGTAGCTAAGGCCGGTTTCTTTACTAAAAGCTCATGCCACAGTTTTAGATAAATTAATAACTAGAAGACTAAAACATGTTTTGAACAACAAGAACTACATATGGAATAATCAATAAGGTTTTAGGAAAAATAGATCAACAGATTTGGCACTATATGAAGTTATAAAAACGGTTAGAGAAATACGGGAAAGTAAACATGTAGTCCTGATATCCTTCGATGTCAGGGGTGCCGTTGACTCTATCAACTGATATTCGCTATTACTAATACTCAAAGACATTGGAATTTCAAAGACCATTTTCGAATTAATTAAAGACTATTTGAAAAATAGAAGATTAATATATTACAACTACCCTGGTTCTGCAAAATTGGAATACAGTACCACTAAGGGATGTTCCCAGGGATCATTCAGTGCTCATCTGTTCTGGGGTTTCATAGTAAATCAACTATTGAAACAAGATATACCTAACGTAAAGATCATATGGTATGCCGATGATATAATGGCTATTATTAAAGCAGATTCCTTGGAAGAAATTGAAAATTCATGTAATTTGCTAGAAGAGGTTTTTCGAAAGTGGAGCGAAACTCAAGGAGTGGAGTTTAACGCAGATAAAAGTTATGCTACGTTTTTTTTCCCTAGGAGGCAGACAAACAAGAACGCAGCATGTTAAATTTAATCAAACGAGAATTAAATTTGTTAACTCTTTCAAATAGCTAGGTATGATTATTGATAGTAAACTGAATGTGATTATTGATAATAAACTGAACTTTATCGAACATTTTAAACCACCCAGAGAAGCATAGGAAAAAATTAAAACTTCTACAGAAATACCTTTAATCCAAGGATTTTAACAAAAAAAATGCTCTGTTTTGTGCGAAATTTATAGGAACGTTATTGCTCCAAATATTCTTTACGGTATTGGAGCTTGAGGCGGACGGACAGAGGAGTTTGTCAAGTACAAGACATAAACTAGATTCAGTGCACAGAGCCTGGCTTATTATGATAACGAGAACTTTTGGGACTATCTGGACGGAGGTTGCTTGCATTTTAGCAGGAATACCGCCTCCATCATTACAATAAAAATATGAATATGACAAATTTCTGCTGAGATATAGTTTAAAATTAAAAATAATATGCGATGATAATGAGTTTAACAGCGATGCTTTCCAAAAATGTAATATACATGAACTACATCCCAATGACTATTTTTCTATACACTATGACTTGAATTTCGTTCAGAATAGTGAAATTGAGCTGTATACGGACGGTTCAGGTATTAAAGAGAGTGTTGGCTGTGTTTTGTTTTTCACAGAATAGAAATTTGATTGTGAAAAGGTGAAACTTTATGATAAAAATTCCGTATACTAAACAGAACTAATGGATCTGAAACTGGCGCTACTTTGGATTAAAAGACTTGCAATGCCATAATTCCATGCCGTATTAATATTTTTTCTGATGAATTATCTGCTTTGTTGGCACTGTCTGCCTTCCTGAATAAATTATATAATACAAGATATTAAGGCATTATATAAAGATCTCTATAATAGGCATTCAATTTATTTTTATTGAGTTAAAGCACATTCCGGTATCTTAGGTAACAAGAGAGCGGATGTCCTTGCAAAAGAAGCTTTCCTGGAGGCGGGGACTAAAGAACTACATATAAAAGATTCTAAAAGGAAAACCTGTACTTATCTCAAAAATAAAACAGTAGAAACTTGGAGCAAACAATGGGATACGTCTGACAAGAGAAAATTGTATTTAAAATTTTTGAAAATAAACAAAAACATGGAAGTCGTTAAAGATATTGATGCAAACAAAATCATAACTGGACATTGTAGGTTTCCTGCCTATTTAAGTAGGTTCCACCTCCAGGAAAATGACAAATTTAGAGTGTGTAATTTTGTTAGAGATGCGCAACACTTCGTCCAGACTTGCCAGTTAACTAGGGAGGCAAGGAAAAGATATGGATTTACTAACTTTGAAGATATTTACAAAAGATATGATAAATTTGAGAGATTCTCAGGAGAGATTATGGACGCTATTAGCACAAATAAAGGAATAATTGGCATTGAGGCGTAATTGAATATCAGATAAGATAGAATGTTTATATTAACAAAGTGTTTGTGTGAAGTGATTGTGTTTGTTTTATATGTTGTGTTAATGTTTTTATCTTCATCATGGTTTCGTTTTTAACCCTTTTTTGTTTCTCGGGTTCCTTGTTTGTTGATTGTTTGCTTTACGGGCTTGTCTCCCTTTATTGCCATATGGCCGGCTAGGGGACTGAGGGCTTGGCCTATCTTCTAGTCTTGAGCTGTGATTTTGTGGACAGATTTAACTCCTTCATCATTAATTCCGAATAGGGCTATGTCCTCAGAGGCAGAATGCATTTCATTAAAGTCCAAGGAGAAATTGTATTTCTTTAGAAAGTCCAATCCGAGTATGCAAGGATCTGTAATCTCTGCCACATATGCTGTGGGATGGTAGGCCGCACTTCCAAACGTGATGTTAACGTTTACTTTTCCGTCGATGTCGATCTTCTCGAAGGACCCAGTCTGGATGGTAACGTAGAGCGGCGTCCAGATAAGTTTACCTTCCATTTGTTAAGCCAAATCTTTTCTCATGATGATAATATTGGCTCCTGTATCGATGGTCATATTGCAGGGAAATCCGTTGATATGTCCCGTGATGAAGAATCTGTTACTGCCTCCACTCATGGCAGAAACCTGAAGTGCTTTAAAAAGGGCAACCTCCGCCCCGCGAGATGGCTACTAATTAGTTTCCTAGCTTCTTGATGAGAGATGTCTTAACATCCGTGCCCTGGGGTGTTCTGCAGTTTCTTCGTATGTGGCCTTGAGCATCGCAATTCTAGCATTTTAGGTTCGGTTTCTTGTCACTTATATTTAGTCTCAAGGTATTGAGTTGTCTGGTTAAATCGTTTAGACGAGCAATGACTTGATCCACTGGCTCCTGGACATGAGCAGCTCTGATTGGGTGGCGGTCTCTATGAGTTGCTTGCTGGGCTGCCTCGAATTTGTTGGCGTACAGTAGAGTGCTTTTCAAATCTTCGACATCCGCCATTTGTAGAGCTTTCTGTATTTCAGGATCCCGGCTGCCGTCGATAAAGTACTGCAGGGACAGGATTTCCCTTGTTTCTGTGGAGGCATTCTGAAAAGTCGAGATGAGACAGCCCTTCTACATCCGTGGCAAGCTCCTGGAGAGTCTCCGTGAGCTTCTGTTGACGGTATTTTAATTGAAGCCTACTGTTGTCTTTTAAACACTTCTCCCCAAAGTGCAGCTCCAAGGCGCTCCAAGGCGAAATCTCGCCTTTGGTTTTCGGGAAGAGTCTGAAGAATATCCACCGCGTCTGCTCTCAGAGAATCAGCGAAATGACAGGCCTTAGCTTAAAAGTCCCATCCATTCGCTTCTGCCACTATAAAAAATTTTGCCTTATATACTTTCCAGAAGGTTTTCCCATCACACGTCGTTAACTTCAGAGAGCGGCGAACAGGCATTGGTAAAAATTTAAAACCATCCCTATTGCTTCTTGCCGTTGCTACGAATTTCTTCAAGGTATCAACTTCTTTGGCGATCGCAGTAACCTTCTCATCAATTGGTTATTCTACTTCAGAAACTCTCTCTTCTATTTGTTCTTTTACAGAAGAAACTCTTTCTTCAATGTGCCCACTTTATTTTCAACCGCTGCGTTCTGTCTTCTATAGCCTCGAATTCCATAGCCTCAATTCTGCCTTCCATAGCCTTGAATTTTTTTCTATTATGCAGGTAATTTCTCTTTTCATTTCCTGTTGACCAGCTTCCATCTCTTGAACCACTTTCGTCTCTTCTTTAACGGATTCTTGGCCAACTTTCATCTTTTCTCGGCTCGCTTTCATTTCTTCTTTAACGGAGTTGACGGCCCTTTCCATCTTTTCTTGGAATGCAGCAAATGCAGTTATCTTAATTGTTCTTCCATTGCTCTTGTTATTGGCATTCAGCCTCGCTCCTGACACCAAAAGTGTTGCTTGCGTACGAGTTTGTAATAGATTGAATTCACAAGTCCGATAAAATAAAGTTAATAAAATTTATTTTTATCACAAGAAATATAACAAAGCTGGGATTTTCCTCAGAAATATTCGTACAATATTACGCAGTATAAGTAATAGCTATACTTTGAACTGCCAAAAACATTAAATAGAACGCAAAGCACACAGAAAGCTAATCCGATCAACGTAAACAACAACAGCTCACTAAAACAACTGAGATGAGATGTTACTCTGCGGCTTTTACAGCTTTTTAAATCGGGCGCGCGAGAGAGTTATAGCAATTTCTGGAAAGCAAAAAGAGTAGAATTACGGTTACGGCTAACATAGTAATCAATTAAATTTATTCAAATTAAATATCAATTACAGAGATAAACTTTTATTCAATGTTAAATGCACGTGTTCTTGTATTTGTACTTTTCCAGCGTAGCTTTCTTTTAAAATTTGTCATGTGCTGCATTGCAAGGAGAAATAAAACAATTTTAATTATGATTCAACTAAAAATGTCTAACTAAATACGAAATTGGTAACACTTTCTCCTTCCCAAGGACTCCACGTCTCGGAAGTGCAACCACTGGACAGGAAGCCATATTTACAACTAAAGAATCAATTCAATAATACACATTACATTACAATAACAAACAACATAAACAATAATTGCAATAAGTAACTTAAATCAAATACAAATAAATGTATGATGGATGATACGGGGATGTATTTGTTGCCATCAGCAGTCTGTGGCAGAGGTCCCAAGATGTCAAAAGCGATACGTTCAAAAGGTGCTCCTACATCATAACGTTGCAGCTTCCCTCGGCTGCGTTTATTCTGCTTTTTCTTAAAATTTGTCACGTGCTGCATTGCACGGGGAAATAAAACAGTTTTAATTATAATTCAACTAAAAATGTCCAACTAAATACGAAATTCGTAACAATATCTGTTTCTATAGGAAGCGTTGCTAAAGAACCTTATTGATTTTCTTTTTCTTTCTTTTTTTTAACTCACTTTAAACAGAAAATGATCTCTCTCCTGTTACCTGTATATCTTAAACGGCAACAGCAGATAAAATACTCTTAGTTTCTAATAAGAATATTTAATTTTTAAGGACACGATTACATCATTGTTATTCAAGGGGGAAGTTTTTAAAATCCTTTAATTACTCCACAAAGCCATTAAAGGTTAGAAACGTCTTCTCTAACTACAAAGTCAGTGAAACTGCATAACACTGGTGAAACTCTCGTATTATACACGGCAGTAAACGTGGCTTCCACTATGAATGAAAATAAGCATAGAAATAATTTTAAAACTGTTCCATTATGAAAAAAAAAATGAAGCGTATATTAGCGCGTTTTTTCAGTGGCTTAAAATCACATGTTTTGCACTTGGTGAAGCAAAATACAGTATTAGCACTGCAGTTGGATTAAATATATTTAGCTCAGCTTTTTATCATGAGTAAGTTGTTGCTGTAATCAGGGTATTATGCAAGATAGTTTGATACTTGAAACACTCACAAACAGAATGACTTCAAAAGCTTTTTTACTTATAAATTCTTTGTAAAAAAACTTAGCCAATACATATGAATTTGTACTGAGGTACAATATTCTTAGCAGAGAGTTTCAAAGACTTGTTAAGAACAGCTTCAGACACTCCTTCTCAAACAGAATTCAACCACATAAAAGAGAAGCTATAACAGCGGAACGAGTTAGTTCAATGTCAAGTTATTTAATGTTAAAACAGAAAGCGTGTGTTCTAAACCTTCAATCAAGGCAATGTCACTAGAGAGCAAGTTTTTTAAAATCGTCTTATAAAATAAGCTTAGATCATGACAACCTGTTGTTACTTACAGAGGTACAATGGCTTACACGTTAAAAGAGATGCAGAGCTGCACAGTTTTGATAAGATAAAACGATAATTTATGAAATCTAAAGAGATTAAATGAGATTTACTGAAGATAAGAATATTTCTGACGGGAATAAACTTTATTGTTTGGAGAATTTCACGGATCAGGTATTTACTATTCTTGATTTATCTTACAGATATTTTTGAAAGATTGAATTAGCCGTATTTAATTCTTCAAAGCTGATGACCGAACATTCTAATATTCTCTCAGTTCTGAAACTGCAGCTTTCTTAATGAAATAAGTTTTTGTATACTATGACTGGTGGAAAATGGAATAAGAAATGAATGCTTTGAAATAGTTCCGCGCTTATCTCAAATTCTGTGTGAGAATTTCATTGCATCACTTAGAACTAACTATACACTATATTGAGTCGTTTAAAACATTTTTGCTGAATATACACTCACGTTTGTGAAAATTGCAACACCATGAAGGACTTACGCGAGTGAGCTGAAATTTTCAGGAAATGCAAAGTAGCGCATGATATGCAAATGATTAGAATTGCAAATCCGTAGCGCATGCGTATGCTGAGCAGCGCCCTCTGAACGGCTGATGGATCCGAATAAATAGACGGCTGTAGCGAGGCGTGTATGGTTATCGGTGGTTATCTGCTAGTGGTAAACGTTAACTCAATCTGTACTTATGCCTCGTCGACGAAAGAGAGCGAGATTTGAACAACTTACAGAGTTTGAACGAGGGAGAATCATCGGCCTTCGTGAAGCTGGATTGTCGTATCGTGCAGTAGCCTCTCGTGTGCAGCGTAACAGCAGCACAGTGATGCGCGTTTGGAAGCAGTGGACGGACGAGTGTCGGACAACTCGGAAATCCGGGAGTGGACCCCGAAATGTGACGTCAGCTCGCGATGATAGACACCTGGTCCGCATGGCGCGGACGGACCGTACAGCTTCCTCTAGACAATTGGCAGCACTGTGGTCAATAGCTACAGGTGTTTCATTGTGTGCTTCATCAATTCGTAGACGTCTGCTGCAGTGTGGACTGCGCGCACGGACTCCTTTATACAGGATCCCCCTAACGCACGACCATCGCCGCCTGCGGCTACAATGGGCCAATCAGCATAGAGACTGGCGTGCTGATTGGCAGCATGTCGTGTTTTCTGACGAATCCCGCTTTAATTTGTGGTACCATGATGGCCGCATTCGTGTCAGACGCTATGCCGGTGAACGCCACCTTCCGGAGTGCATTATCGAACGCCACAGTGGACGAACACCCGGAGTTATGGTCTGGGGCGCCATAGCATATCATAGACGATCTCAATTGCTACGAATTGTGGGCAATCTGAACAGCAACCGGTATATCCGTGAAGTTCTACAGCCCGAAGCTGTTCCCTTCCTTCAAAGCTTGCCAGGCGCTGTATTTCAACAGGACAATGCCCGCCCTCATACTGCTCGGATTGTTAAATCCTTCTTTGCAGCGCAGCAGGTACAGCTTCTTCCTTGGCCTGCGTGTTCCCCGGATATGTCGCCAATTGAACATGTGTGGGATGTCATTGGTCGGCGTCTTGCTCGTGATCCTCGTCCTGTTGCGTCTGCAGACGAACTTTGGGTACGCGTACAAACGATATGGAATGCTCTTCCTCAGTCAGACATTCAAACTTTGTTTGACTCCATGCCACGTCGTGTAGCAGCACTTATTGCGGCGCGTGGTGGCCACACAAAATACTGATTCTGATCTCTTGTTCTTGTTTGTTTGCTTTGAACATTTAATCATTTATTTGTACCACTACCGCTCAACTGTGTATTAAATTGCATTCAATTATGACGATTCCTTCTTGGTGTTGCAATTTTCACAAACGTGAGTGTATGTTAGAAGTGAAAATCAACATCGGAGAGCAATTTTTCGCATTTGCTAGTGTGGAGGACCAGACAGGGATGAGAAAATCGTGTGTGCAGTCCCCGCAAGTCACTACTTCCAAGCTTTCACGATGTGTCACACATGTTTCTGACATCGCAGACGCAATAATTCGTTCCAATTTACAGTGCAAGAGACACCACTTCACGACTAGTGTCAAGAGATTTTAGCGTTCTCGATTTCAGGAGGGCTGACGAACCAATGATTTTTTTTCCCTCTGATATTGTTCCAGATATAACGAATCACAGGATGTAAAATGCAACAAAAAAATTAAGGAGGCGTGGCAAAATCATTCTGAAGATTTTTTCCATCAGACTGCTCCTGAACTTTCGACTAGAGAGACATAGAATACTCCTCCTGAGCTTTGGATTAGAGACTCGTTAGCAGAACCTTTACGTCCCGAGGACTGTAATTCACTTCAATACTATTCTATGCTATCCATGAATTATATTGTTACAGATTTTGTATTTATTTAGCTATTTTAATAACATTGTAATTAAAATTGTTTTATTTTCCCGCGCAATGCTGCGCGTGACGAAGTTTAAGAGAAAGCTAAGCCGCAAAAGTAAAAATACAAGGTCGCGTGCATTTAATATTTAATAAATAGCTATCTCGTAATTGCTGTTGCTATCCAGAAAAATTTTTTAAAAAAATAGATTTTACGAGAATATTCTCGTGCTTGATTAAAAAGCTTACAAAAGCCGGATTAAAACATCTCTGCTCAGTTGTTGTTGTTTAAAGCGAACTGTATTGTTTACTTTGCGCTGTTATTGATTGTAGCGAATTCGCTGTGAGATCGAATTAACTTTCTGTGTATTTTAAATTGAGTTGTATTCAATGTTTAAGTAGTACTAGCTGTGGTTAGATATTGTGATATTGTACGAATATCTCTGAGGAAATATTTCAGCATTTCGTTTTATTTCTTGCGAAAAGAATAAATTTTATTTACTTTCTATCGACTTGTGCATTCAGTCCGTTACGAACCCGTACGCACGCAGCAATATATATTTGTAAAGAGCTTCTCGTAATTGTAATAAATTTGTTTTGAGTTCAGTTATGCAGTAAGTATCATTTAACGTCACAAACGTACCAGTCATTATAAGAGGGCAGATACGCTACCTGCCACCACTCAACACAGCAGTCTCCCACAGAGGTAACCCACAGGCACTCCCCATTAGGTGAAAATTCATTGTTATTTAGCGTTATTTCCTCGTTAGGAACTGAAACTTTGAAAATACGATATCAATAAACTGAAATATTCACGGATAAAACATTACGAATGAAAATCCGAACATTATTACAACTGAATTTTGATTGTTTTTGCAGATGAAACGCACATTAATAATTAAAACGAAATTGTTAGTGTACTTGTATAAATTCTTAGTACCACGAAAAAAGATGTTCTAAATTAAAAGATAAAACTTGAGAGACTATAGCAAATGGAAAACCAAGACTGGAGAATATAATTTTGAAGTTTCAGGCTCGTTTTATGTATTTTCTCTCTTCTACGCACAGTGCTTATTATTTTGTTTCGTTTTAAACACACTGCATGTTGTAGGATCACAGAGATCAATAATTCTGGGATTCTATGTGATTTTTTTCAACCTAGTTGAAATATTTAAAACATTTTTTTGATAAATGTAACTAATTCTGGTAAATCTAAATAAACGTTTTTAAATGTATATTTATTATAGTAAAAATCTGTCTGATGACCACTTACGGCTTAAGACGATTCTGGTCTTCAGTAAAAACTTAGTAGTCTTAGAAGAGTCATAGCCAGTATTTATATTTATTTATATTCTAAGAAATATGATAATTATCAGAGGTGATTGTATTAGGAATGTAATCATCAGGAGAGATTTCACTGTATTTTTTAATCCATTGTTTAGTTCGCATTAGGACTTGGGTCTCAAAACGAAAATTGTTCTCCAAAGAATGCGTTCATAAAGAACTCGCATTAAACCTTTTTGGAAAAGGGAACTGCACAGATTCCCAACAATATGGTAGATGGAAAAAGTGACTGTTCCAATGAAGAGTAAAGATTTGAATAGAGTAAGTGCTCGGATCATCATGACTAAAGGCAGCAAAGTCCTCAAAAATATATCTACAGAAAGCGTCCTAATGTGGTTTATGGCAGAAACTGCTTGAGGTATTCGAATGACGTCCTGCAGTGTTCTCAATGGATCTTGGTATTTGTGGTGAACAAATGAATGTTGTCAGACGTCCAGACGGTGTAGTGGTTAGGGAAGCCGACTGCGATGCCGAAGGGCACTGGTTCGAACCCCGGAGAAGGCATGGATGTAAATTGTCTGTCCCTTTATAGGAGGTAACGGTGGCTACCTGTTAGGTGCCTCCACAATAAATGGTCACCAGTTCCGGCTTTAGGAGTGGGCAATGCCGAGAAGGCAAGTGCCAGCCGAAAAAAAAAAAAAAACTGAAAGGTTTTAGATTTTAAATTAATTCCAAAGGGTGTTTTTTTAACGTTTTGTGTGTTACCTTTATTTATTAAATATCATGTTCTTCGCACTTAAACCATAAAATTCAGTTCAACAGCAATATCGCAGAATAATTTTAAAATGAACATATCTTTAGAATTTGTTACACACAATTCCGCGCGCTGGTGATGAAAAGGTTTTTTTATCCCGTAGAGTGTTGCCATTGCTCGTTTTTAAATCGTTTGAGTTTTTTCATCAAAAATTCGTTAAAGTTTTACAAAATATAAAATAGATAATAAAACAAATTGCAAGTTTGGGCTTCCAGATGCGCATATTCGGGTGGAAAAGTACGTTATTCAAAATTGGATGACTCTAGGTACCATTGTTTTATCACATTTGGAGAAATATAAATACATTTATGCAGATTCTTCATTATTTAATTTCTTTAAATATAATACAGGGCTGGGAGATTTGGTGGCAACAGTTTGAAAAGTGATTCAGACTTTTAATGTTTCCGACGCGAAATCGCAAAACGAAAACAATAATCCTTCGAGGACTAAAGCCCCTTTGGACTAAAAAAAAGTGCTGTCACTACTGGTGCGTTCATCCAACAAGATAAAAAGTATCATATTTATCTCCCAATTATGGTTCTTCATGGATTTTTCCCAACGAACACGAAAAGAAAAAGGTTGTACATACCAGAGCTGACTCAAAATGTAATCCACTCGAGGCCGATTAGTGCTTAGGCCTAAAAAGCCCGACCAAAAGCTCCAGGTTTCAGAATTATCTTACTGTTTCTCCCAAACCTCTGCCTATTCCGAGCCTTAAATTGAAAGGGAACTTGGCTTTGGGAATTCATGAAAGAGCGCAGAGCTTAAATCTCCAGACTCTTTTAATGAGATTCTGAATTTAAGATTTCCAAACATACTCAGCCAGATTCTGTACCAAAGGAGTTGTTGGGGCTTAGTGGCAAAAGTCAGGCGGTTTTGATTCTGACTAACTGATGGTGCCTCTCATCGCACTCCATCCCCTTCCTATTTGGAATGGAACGTGCCTAGTGAAGGGCCCAAGAGGAAACTCTTTTCTCTCCAATGGCGGTACTTTCAGTACGTGCCACTATAGAGATCTAGCCTCTTGGACCTAGGACCTAAGACTTAAACCTACGACTGCTGATCTACGGACAGATGGTGAGTTACGCGGAGCAGTTAAATAATACTAGATAATTTCTCCTAAACATTAAACTCGCGTAATTTTACTATCTGTTGTCAGCCGATGCTTTTTCTTCAAAGATTGAAAAACACTTCCAGCTACTTTAATGGCAGGTATATCAATTAAACAAAAGAAAATGTAAAGAATAAAAAAAGAAGCAACAATTAAGATCGCCCGCCACCTATGGAAATAAAGGCTGAAATGAGTTAAGGATTTTTAGATAATTTAAGAAAGGAAAAGTTAGAATTAAAATCGTTAATTAAGGATGATACACTTTTATGATTATGGAAATCTAATTCCCCAAGTGAGGAAGACTTTCGGATAGCTTTTAGGAAACTAAATTTTAAATAATTCTTAAAGAGCCAGCAATGATAATTAATTTTTCCCTTCTAGATTTAAAATACATTTTACTTCGAAGGATACAATATTGGACTCCCTTACTTTTATATCTAAATGAGTAAAAAGGAAAGCAAAACAAAATACATCATTAATGTGTGAATGCAACACACTAATACAGATATGGGGAAAATATCCAATTGAGGAAATTCGTTCCAGAATATTTTTACGAATTTTGAAACTATGAAACTTTTTTTTTTCTAACTCATTAAAGAATAACGAATAGCTTATTAACTGGAAATTTTACTTTCCAAGACTTACATAAATTAAATAATAATAATAAAATATTTTATTTTTATGCACTTTTTCCATCCACAAAGCTAAAGCTGTTAACAAAGCGTTAATTCAAACAGCATTTTCTGTTAATAAACAATGAAGAATTTGTAGGTATGGATGTATGGTCCTCTCGTCATGGAAAAATGGCAGTACAGTAGAGTCCCGCAAACTCGACATAATGTGAACTGACAGACTGTCGAAATTCCGAAAAGATGAGTTTTACGGAATATGGGGTAGGTTTTCAGAACTCTTAATATTTAACTGTAAATTACTCTAGACATTTGTAGCATAATATGGGACACGGAAAAGTACGGCATACAATTAAATTAATGTTGATTTTTTATGCCAAGTTCTAGCCCAATAGGAGTCATAAAAAGAGCAAATACCCTAAGATAATTGAGTAAGAAAACCTTAGATACAAAAATTAAGAAAAATTAGTAGTAGTTCTTTGTAGAAAAATACCATATGCTGTTGTTTGTCTCTTACACTTATTCCGTCGTCGTGCATCTTCATACCTTAGGTAACAGAGGAACAAAATGTCCATACCAGAGGCACCTTGCTCCTCCATGTAACGGAGCATTCCTTCAGCGGCCTTCAGTACTATGGACCATCATTTTAGCTTTTCCGTTGTGCTCAATCTCTTCGTTTTCTGATTCACCTTCGTTTTTATTCACATTGTCTTTCTTCACCAGTGCAGCTATGTCTGCATGTGCTAATTTTCACAGTTTTCATCTCGTCTCATCCATTCTTCAACATCACCATCAGTAACTTCTTCGCAGCCTGGAATTTTCTTAAGCAAGTCAGCTGTTTCACAATTTTCTGTATCTTCTCTGTTTTCCTGAAATTCGTTTCCTGAATAGTCCAGCAACTGTCTCCAGGAACGAACGAGGCTTAGCTGCTCGATGTCACTCCAGAAATGAGCTGGCCATTCAACAACACCCAACATATCTATTTTCTTCAGTTGCTCGATCAAATCACACCCTTCCTCATGCCTAAGACAAGAGCTGAAAAAAGTTTACATCTGCTTTATTTTTCAATGATTTCGGACCACTTCTTTTTTCACAGTATCAAAGTAGTCTGTCCATCACCTAAATCCATGGTAATTATGTTTACAATTTCCTCTTTGTCCAATGTCTTTAAGGCATCTAGTTTCATTTCCATAGTCACGTTAGTTTCTTTTCTTTTTTTTTCGAACGACATTTTCAATTCGCAGAATATCAAAAGTTGCCAAAAATATGTTAACACTTATACACCTGGATGTGAAGGAACCAGAAACGGTACCCGCAATGAACTGGTGGGAGTTTAGTTTGCAATAAGATGCAGTTACAAAACTTCAGGCAAGTCGCCTAACGTTTCGCAACAATAGAAAGGAATGTGAGTCAATGGCCAGCTGCTATCTGACTTTTTTTACAAAATATGGTATTTATTATGAGTAAATCGAAAAAGAAAAACAAACAAACAAAGAAACCTCGAAAGAAACAAACAGTGTTGCCAAGTATTACAACATATCTTGAAATTTGTTTGGCAGTTCCAAGAATTTATGGCTCAATGCGAAAACGGTAAAAAATACAGTAAAAGAACACTTAAATCTTTGAATAGAACAGGGAAGACATATGGATAAATAATAATTATATGTAGTGCATGTAATATTTGCTCTGCTTGGCCTAGAGCTATCTTAAAAAAGTTCTAAAAAGTTGTCGAGTTGTACGGAATGTCGAGATATCGGAAATCGAGTTTGCGGGACTATACTTAGAGCCAGCACAGTTTAAACGTAAATAGTCCTCCCCGAACATGTGTACATCGAAAACCGAATTTTTTATTTATTTCGTATTTTATGTGAATTTAATGAACTTTTGATTAAAAAGTCAGAGATTTTAAAAGTTTCGTGTTGCCACTCTGCAAAGCATAAGGTATTTATGTTTCAGATTTTTTTTAAAAAAAAAAGCAGTATAAAAGAAGTATGTTGCCACTTGGGAAAACGCTGTACATTTGTCTTTCGAATTTAATCAACAAATTCAGCGATTTAAAAGAAATGTATGTTGCCAGTATCCAAATTAAAATATTTTCGTCTTCCACGCAGTAGTTTGTTGTCGTTAAGTAAAGCATCAGGTAATTTTTTTACTTTTCTTTTATATTTATTTTGTTATTAATTAACAAATTAAAAGATTTAAAAACAATAAAAGCAGATTGATTTAAATTAATTACTAGCTGAACCCATGAAATAACATTACCTAGATTCATTAAAAAAATCATTATATATTTTTTCTTTTTTATAATAACTGTTTTAGGCGACTGGCCACACAAGCGGCTAATTTTGTAAAATGTTTCAACCGGAAATGTATATTTAGACTCAGTATTAAAGAAGTAAATCCTGTAATCATTTTCTTCGAATACCATGTGTGTGTGCCTCTAAATAAATCATGCTTCTTCATTTTCATAATTCTCATTCGGTCTAATAATGGCCGAGCGGATAAGACCACTGATCACTGGTAGATCGACTCCAGCTTAAATCCCGACGAACAAGCAGACTGCGTGAGCTTTCGTGGTTTTCTCCCTGTACGATGTGCATACGAAACAGTTTCCTTTAGAAAATTCTCGACGAAGATATTCCTTTCCTTAAGCAGATTGCTCTAGTGTGTCTTCTCCAATCTAATAAATCCAATCCAAAAATTTTACGGATATGCCTTCCTTTTCTCTATAACCTATATGTCAGTAACAATGAGCCTCCAGATTATATATAGCTTTCTATCCTTTAAATACTGCAATTTTAAATAAAGTGATTTTTTAATATATGTGAACTTATTAATCCAAAGGGGTTTTGTCCCTGAAGGACTATTGTTTTCGTTTTGCGATTTTGCGAATCACTAAATGTCCGTTTCACTTTTCAAATTGTTGCCACCAAATGTTATCGCCCTGTATTATATTTGAAGAAATTAAATAATGAAGTATCTGCATAAATGCATATATGTTTCTCTCATTGTAATAAAACAACGGTACCTAGAGCCATCAAATTTTGAGTAACGTAATTCTCCTGCGAATATAGGTATCTGGAAGCCCAAACTTGAAGTTTGAAATTTGTTTTATTATCGATTTCATATTTTGTAAAACTTTAACGAATTTTTGATTAACAAACTTAAGGATTTTAAAGCGAGCAATGGCAACGTCGTACAGAAAAAACATTTTTATCTGCAGCGCGCGAGACTGTGTATCGGAAATTTCTATTTTCCAATATTGCTCTTGAACTGAATTTAATGCTTTAAGTGCGAAGGACATGATGTTTAATAAATAAAGGTAATACACAAAATGTCAAAACCTTATTTTTTTAATAGATAAATTCTGGAAAAAAGTGCTGATCAAAAACAGGGACTTTAACGAGAAATGATGAGAGACCTAAAATAAACGCATAATCCCAAAACTCGTCTTAAAAGTTATAAATTTTTAACGACTCAATTAAAAACGTAACAGTACAAGGGTTCCCCTTGCTTAAACTTGTGCCAAACGATTGCTTTGAGACAAGTTAAAGAGTGTTTACAAAGCATTACAGTTTGCGTCCTTGATGGCGCGATTCAGAACAAGCGGTGAAGATTAAAAACACGCGATCTCTTCAAAGAAATCTAAATATCCCAAATAAATACAAGGACATATTTTGACAATGAGAGAAAGGATCTCCCATTTATCTTTTTGTTTGAATTATTTGAAGGATTTTTATGTGACCGTGGAATGCCTTTTTTTCTCTTTTACAAATACGAATAATGCCTTTATTGTCTCGAACTCGAAAATATGCGCCTTTCTATCGCATTTCTGGAAACACCTGTATTTGCTTTGATTTTCAAAGCATCTCCCTTTTTGGTGCGTAATCAGGAGAGTGCTTTTTTAATGGTTTTGGGTAGGCAATTAAGAGCTCCTGTTAAGAACCCTTTTTGACTCTGAAACTATAGCTCGTAAGGGCGGCATTAATATAGAAGTTGTACTATTTACAGAAAGTGAATAAAAAAAATATTGGTTTTAATATCAAAATTGAAAATGAATTGAAATGGTCATTTTACAGCTGTGCTTTAAATGCAAAGTTTTTATTTTAATGTGTAACATTTCCATAACGGATGTACACTGCGCAAAGAAAAAAATGCGACAGTTCTGTATCTCCCGTTCTGCTGAGCCGATTGTCGAAATTAAAACTAGCGTTTTTCATGTTTTGAAAGCGTGGCTTAGGATATATATTAGATATATATATATATATAGCAATTTTCTAGCATAGTTACTTTAACACAAAATCGGACTTTTTCTGAAATGACATGCCAATTTTTTTCTATATTTCGATTCTACGAACTTGGCGAATTACTTGGCGAACTTATTAATTTACAGCAACCTATTTTCCTTTCATTTTTTTCATTGCACATGTGCGGAAAAAAGGTCACGTTCATTATTTTCATATAATTTTAACAAAGTGCGTTAACTACATTTGGCGTTATTATCGTTTGTAACGAATATGCCATATTTCAAAACACTCCCAATATGTAAATTCACGTATAACTTAGGAAATTTTGAATAAAAAACTCTAACTTTTTGCAGGTGTGCCTAGAAATACATCTACTTTAAGGTGATGTTAAAAAGTTTATAGGTTATAATACAAAAATGTTTTCGAAAAATATTTTTAAAATATTTAAAAATAGAAATTTAAACAAATCATAAAAAATGTGCGAATTATATTTGGATTAAGCTTAAATTTCGAATTCTGGAAAAAGGAATCAAGCAAGTTTAATAAAAAAGAGCTATTAATAAATATATATATATCAAATTCAATTAACATTGAGGCGCTAAAATTTTGAGAGCTAATTTTTAATTTTTTAAAAAACTGCTGGAGCGATTTTTACAAAACTTGGAAGTTTGGCATAATTTGTGTCATAGAATCGAAATATGGAAAAAAAATGGCATGTCATTTTAGAAAAAGTCCGATTTAATGTCAACATACCTATATTAGAACAATGCTATACATAAATCTAATATATATCCTAAGTTGTGCTTTCGAGACATAAAAAACGCGAGTTGAATTTCGTCAATCGGCCGAGTAGAGCGGGAGTTATAGAACTGTCCCCGCCCCCCCTTTTTTTTGCGCAGTGTACATAACACATGGCATTAAATTATTCTAATTTTCTAAACGTTAAAAGTGTTATTAAGTGATATGGAATCTCATTACGTCTGCTTAAACCAATGCAATAAATTAAGATTTTGATCCAATGGAAACTTAATTAATATAAACACTTTATGTTATGAATACGCAAAAAACAGATTGATAAATGATGCATGAACCAGAACATGCAAAAATACGGAATGAAACCCGACTAATTGTTACAACTTTTGGAATAGTTTCTGTCGCCCAAACGGGATAGTGGTTAGTTACTATCGAGTCGAAGGACCCGGGTTCGAGTCCCGGAAAAGGCATGGCTGTTTGTAAATGTATAGTGTCTTGTGGGCACTCTAAATATATGGCGACCCGAAAGTACTCTCGGGTGGTTTTATGGTAGGAGAAGAGGGAGGTAGACCCTCTTAAATTAATTGTTGGAGAAATTAAAGGGGCTCTTGCTAATTTAAATTATAATTTTAATTTACATATCTTTATCTTACATACATACACACACACCTCTCTCTATATATATATGAACCAATAATTCATAATAAATTATGATGAGAAAACTTTCCATGTACCATCTCCAAGGAACAGAAATTCAATTTAAAGGCATGAAAGAAAAACGTTTTTAGTCAGAATTTTTATAAGTTTTTTAAAATTAGTATTTTCTAAACCTCCTTTGCTTTAAAAACATAAAAATCTTTAATCTAAAAAATACCAAAATCAAAAGTAAAAATTTTAAGTATTGAAAAAGTAGCTGTTGTCATCGATCGCAGATTAATCGACTTTTCAAGGGGATAAACCATTCTACTAAACAACTGTATTCAGAGAGTGTTCCGTCTTACTTCCAAGTAAGCATCAAAATATTTGCTAGATCCAAATCATGAGTCACAATTAATACTCAATCAAAATAAAGACATTAGTCCATACTTATAATTACTTTTATTTTGACTTTATAGATATGTTTGCAATAATCTCTTAGTTCTTCATTTTAATATGAATCTTTATTTCACACACACACACACATATATATATACACACACACATAGTATACATACAAAGTAAAGAAGCTGTTCAAAACCCAGTCCAACTTTGTGCTGATAGCAGCAACAAGTGGTGGCAATAATGCGAAATAAAATAAAAATAAATACTTTTAAAATCCCTCGAACAGTCAATTCGGAATAAACTACATGCAGAAACTAAAAAACAGAAGTACAGTTGCAAGCCTCAAGAATAGAGAACGTAACATGTCAAATCAAAAATGAAAAAAGATATTTACATCTTTCGTTGCATCTTCATAGGGGTTGGTGCTACGAGAGAAGTAAGTAAATAAAATACCCTGTTTCTGAACTGACAAGGACGCAAATTAAAAATCAAAATTTTAAATAATCTTAGGCAAAGATTAAAGCAATCTATGTCTTTATGAGTCCAGTCCCTATAAGCCGAAGCAAGCAGTGCAAAAATTGTAGCATAAAAAATAAACAAACAATTAAAAATAAATAAATAACTAAAAATAAAAAATTCAAAACAGTTGCAAAATAAGAGACAAATTAAAAAAATTAGTAGCTTGAGTCCAGTAACAAAACTTGCAAAAATAATAATTCAAACACTTGATAAAGCAAAACCAAATGCAATTTTGAAAATACTTAAGCAGGGTTAAAAAATAAAATTGTAAGCCTACGATCATGTCGAACTAAAATATATTTATTGCTTTAATCGTCTGAGTGCAATAAGATCTCGGCGTTGGATTTCATTTCAAAAAGTGACACAGTTCTCATAATTGCCTGGAAAACTCTTTCGCCAAATGTGTATAGATTTCTCTAATGAGTAATTCCTATACAAAATTCGTGACCTGCATTTACTTATCTGTTTTCTTAATGAGTAATTTCTATACGCAATCCTTAACTAAGCCGATACTTTGATTCGGGATAAATAATTATTTTAAAAGCAAGACCGGATTTTACGCGATCAGAATTATCACATAGCAAATCAAGATTCTCCGACTTTCTCGAAAAATTCTGTACTAGAAGTATAAAATGTGTGGCATTAGGAGTGTTATGATTATTTTTGTACCTAACCTATTGTTACGAAAAATTCGGCGGTTGCGCCTGTATGTAAGCTTTCCGGCATAGCACTAGGGTTGCCATAAAATAGTGTATGGCAGGGTTGCCAGATTGGCGACTTTATCGCCCATTTGGCGACCAAATGGGCGATATCCCATGGTCCAATCGGGAAGCTTCTAGAATAACTTCCTGTCCAGATATTTCTATTTCTCGAAACGTGTGGAACTTTAAGAAAAGCTATTTAAACCCTTGCGTTTCTGAGAGCAGTTAGTTGCAGAGTTGCGAAGTTGTTACGAGATTTTGAAGTTGTTAGTGGTTGCGAGTTAGTTGCGAAGTTGCGAGCATTGTGAAGTGTTGCGAGCAGTGTGATTAGTTGTGAGAATAGCTGCTACGCGAGAGTTCTGTGAACGGAAAGCAATCGAGATAGTGCTTTGCCGTGAAGCTATCTTTACAGTATAGCTTGAAAGTGGATTGGTGATTGTTCCATGGTGTTCATTAGAAGTTTAGTGTTGCCGTGAAGCTACCTGTACAGTTACAGCCTGAGGCTGTGTTGCTGATTGTTTCAGCGTATTTATTGTAGATTTTCGACGCTTTTAAAGGTAATTTTGGAACTGTGCTGTAAATAGTGATTCTTGTAAATAAATTGCGCTTTTTACTGTTCTGCATCGTGTTTTCATCGGATACTCTCAAATCTACGAACCCGTATAAACGCAACACTATGTTATATATAATTTCTCAGATTTCCGTTTTTAAAAATTAGAAATTAGAACAATGTCTTCGAATTCCATTCCATTTTTCAGTATTTTACAGTTATGAAGATTATTTGTAAGGAGTTATAATATTTCCACTTGTGTGTTGTCGTAGTATAAACAATTAACGAATTGGAAGGTGGGCGCAATGTATTTCTTGAGTTTCTCGCTGCAAAAATTTTAAAAGTTTTTACAGTGGTTTCCGAATTAAAAGACTGGGGGGGACGGTGTGATGACTCATCACTTCTCGTGCTTTAGCACTTACGCAATATCCCATCGAACGTAAAACCGCAGCCAATCTGTGCGATTTAGAGCCATATATAAGCGGAATACCACCGACTCATCACGAGATCTTTGAAACAATACACCCAATTGATTTGAAATTTTGCATAGTTACTCATTCAACGATGTAGCCGCGCACTTAGAACGGATTTTACGTAAATCCTGTCCAAAATGGATTTTTGTTATACCATCACAGGCACTACCCCTGCCCTTCCTTGCCCCTCTACGTGTCTCCCCTTCCTCACTTTCTTTTCCTCTTCTTTTCTATAGAAGTACTGTGTTGACGCTACAATTTAGGCAACCATCGTTCACATCCATTAACATAACGACTCACCCTCAACCCACTCATACAGCAACCCACACTCACCCACACTTAACAACCGTTGCCATGGTACACACGTGTATGACAGATTCACTGACTGGCACTATATTTCCGGTCTTTAAAAAATTTACATTCATTATCAATTCGAAATTAAACATTTCGTCCATGTAAGAAGTCTAGGTTCACATTCAAATAGATAGTGTGCTCAGCAGAGCGGGCGGGTATTAGCTAGTTATGTATAAGTGTTATGTCAGAATATGCTCATAACATCTGCGCTTTCATTCGACGTAACTCACGTTCATCTCTCATGAAACAACTTTTGTTTTTATGAACAATATAAATTATCTGTTATTGATGTATATTTTCCATGCATTAAAAAAAAAGAGGAGGGCTGTTCGAGGGCCGTAGCATCATATCTGTGACGGCACTCTAGTTCTTCTGATCTGTAGAATTGACATCAGTTGAATGGAGATAACACAGCTGAATAGGGCCTAAAAAACATTAATAGATTAGACTACCCATCCGCGTGAAGTCTGCATTCAGAGCGTTCTAAACAGAGCTTCTGGTAAAATTAGAGGGCATAACAAAACAGTAGAAAATGACGAAAGCCTTTTCACGAAATACAGAAATGAATCGGGTTGAATGCTTTCGCAGCAGTGGCTATCTGGTGGGTTGTGCAAAGAGACTGATGATGTTTTATTTAAGAGTTTCAGACAGAATGCTATAGGAACGACTGGCCCAACTTTGGAAGGATTTGGCCAAATTTTATGATTCAGTGGTAGCCTTCTTTGTTGGTCGAAGGGTACTTAAGTACCTGGGCCTCTCATCAATCGCCTTTTAAGTGGAGGAGAATGGAAAGAATTTTCGCATTCCTCTAAGCGTGCTGCTGTGTTTGTGTTGCATAATGAACCGCAGGAAGACCTAGCGAGCTCATATCGGCCGCCTTACACGGTTAAAAACGCTCCAACCTCCACAGGCCATCCGAGAGGGCACCGCTCCCCTCGGTCAACCCAGAGGGGGGCTTCAAATATTTATAGTCTGGGTTAATAAAAACAACGCTTATATAAAAGAAGTCAGACACTGTCCGTCCCCAAGTGTTGACCAAGGGAAGCCCATTCCCATTGGACAACCCGATATCTGACAATGTAACATCCCCACAGCCAAGGGGCAGATAAGACGGTACCAAAATGGTCCCTGCCAAGCCTGAACCTACGACAGAATAAACGATGTCCTGTGAAGACTGTTGATTTATTCCAGAAGTCGAGGCCGTCTAGACATTGGTCTAGCCAGTTTACTGGACAGAACCCTAGGTCTCCTCCCATAAAATGGTCGGTTCCGGAAGTTCTTACCAGTCGACCCCCAGGGATGGTTTCCGACATAATCAGTCCAGGCAAACCTCGTGGCCCCCAGTTTACATAGTAATTTCGCCTGGTCTTTATATAGTACACCTAGTCTTTATATAATAAACATTTCGCTAAAGGCACTTCTGACATCAATATTTTTTTTGTTTGTTTGTTTTGTTTTGTTTCAAATCAACATCATGTCAACAGCATTAGCTCAAACGGCCTTGTTATCATAAAGCAGCAAATTGTTAAGAGAGATGCTATGACAGCTAACATGTTATATATGACACATGTTGAAAAAAAAATATCTCATTGCCTTGATAAAGACGTTCTCGATATTAATAGTATTGTACATTTAGGTACTTATTTGCTTGTGTTTTTTGTATTTGGGTGTGTTATAAAACATTTTCTCCCTCCTTCCAGCATGCCTTCGTGGTGTAACGGTAGCACACTCGGCCCGTATTCGAGAGGTCCAGGCTTCGAGTCCCCACAAGGGCACTGCACATTTTTGACATCTCCTGCTTCAAAAAATCCTGATGACTCTACAGTGTTATGGTTTGTATCATTGTGCATTTGTTTTTATTCATTTAATATTTGTTTTTTGTTCCATTTTATTACAATTTTAAATTTCAGAAAAATAATTTTATGAGTTTCATTATTTAATGATTTATTATTTCTCGTGCGCAATTCTGCATACATACACGTAAACAGCACAAGGAAAAACACAATATAACACCTATTAGAATCTACCGGACTTAAGTGACATTTGAGGATCTGTTATCCAATTCAGCAATTTCTTCACCCGAAAACTTTTCAAATTGCTACAGATATCGACCAAATATTTGCTATGCTTAAAAGCATCCAGAAATGGGTTGTTTCGAGTCCACTTGAAATGATTTTTCTAGAATGTTCCAGTATTTCCTCTCCCTTTTGTTAATGTAGTATGTATCAGAATATTCCAACATTTAACAAGGGTTAGCTATAACGGGCTCGCGCGAGTTAAATTTTCCCTAATTTTTGAACTCCTTGTTCCTGTTTGTTTAAAAAAATAAACTAGGGTTAGGTTGCTTAAATCGTTGCTGAAATTGACTGTATCTATTTTCTGGTTGCCATGCTGTAGAGTTAGTTTTAAGCACTGCAACCTTTCCGCATCTGGATTTTTTCACAATTTATTTGCAACATGAGCTTGCAACCACTACCAGGTATGAATTTTGTTTTTCCCATCAAATTTTCGAGCAAATTTGCTCAAAAATTTCTTAAAAGTTTGCTAGGCCGTTCGAAGTGTCAGTGGATTTGTTGGAACGAAACTTGTTTTAGTTTGTCTAGTTAATCGACTTGATTTAAGGCTTCAAAAGACTTTTCGCTTGACAAGTTCTGTTTGAAGCTTTGAATAAAAGAGATTAACAAATGTTTAAGGTACTCTTAGGTTACATTTTTCATGTTTTCTATGCATTTTCGATTCAAATATTGTTTTTTAATTTTTTTTTCCTTTTGCAATGTTTTAAGAAATAAATAAGGGATGGATTACATCTAGATGTTCTTACGGCTTTTTTTAGGAATTTTAATCCTATTTTTTAAATTAATTAAAAATGGTATAAATCGTAAGATCTTTAAAAAAATAAAAATTACGTGTAGTGGTAATATCTCGTACTGTCATTGTTAATATTTATTACATCAAAATTCCATACAAGCTACTCTCATAAAATTAATAAAGTTTATGAATACGAACTTAATTCAACTTAGACAGCCAGTATTTCAAGTCGTACTCCCTATAGCTAAAATCGTACTACGTTTAAAATTGGACAGTTGTAATAAATGTATCTTCGGAGTACAGTAGCTGCAAATATCGCTTTACCAATGGACGCTGAAACCATAGATGTCACACGTGTGGGGGTCGCTCTGCGATTCCGCTTGGCTACAATAGCAATATATCGATTAACCGCGGGGGTTGTAACCCTTGGGCGACTGGCTACGGGCCTTCGGACAAATGTCTGTGTGGTTTGGAATTGTTTCCCTAAACGTGAAATTACAGAATGATAAACACCGAAGAAAAGAGCATTATTTGTGATCGACTGTCCTGCTTCAATGCGTCCCACAGCACGCCAGTGCTCAGAATCTTCCATTCGTCTTCTGGAAGTCATAGAAACACGTATGTCTTGAAAACAAATTGTACGAAAGTTTTAAACACCCTTTATCAGCACTTACAATCAACTTCTGTAACTCTTCATAAAGCTGGCTTCTTATAAGACTGTCTTTGTTGCATATTTCTTGACATGAAAGCGCGATTGACTGTTACCTAACATATTTGCATACTTCCATCTACCTCTGCAGCGAATTGCATCCTCTTCAATTCTGATTGGCTTCCAGAAATTAGCATTTTCCTCTCCGTGCTTAACTTTTCAAAGTGAGTGTATTTAAAAGGTACGAATTGCGCAATCTTACCCTAATTCCGTATCAAAATCATTATAATTAATTATTAAACGTTTGGTTTGGTTCATTTAATTATGGCAAAGCACTTGAGGGTTATCTGCTTAAGGGAAGAGATGCCTTCGTGGAGGACTTTCTAAGGGAACTAGCTCGTATACACGTTACACATGGGAATCACGAAACGCCCATGCGTCCAGCCCGTTCGTCGGAATTCGAACCCCATTAAAATCGAAGGAATTTGAAAGATTAACAACAGATAACACGAATAAATTTCATATATTAACTCGAGAAAATAACTCAGCTAACATTTCATGTCTTTACATAATAGTTTATTGCAGCAAAGTAATTTTAAAATAAAAAAAATAGAAATGATAAAGAGCTCAAAGATGAGAAAGCGATTTTAATGTTTCGACTTTAAAAATCGTTCGACATTCTGAGAGTTCGGACATTACAGTACTACAACGGCATTGACAAGTATTATATAACTCCTCTTATTCGCAACCTGGCAACGAATTTGCTACTATATTTGAAGTCAAAATTTACAAATTGTCCAGTTCTTTTGAAGAATAGTACTCATTACTGAACGTTTCTTTTATGTGATTACGGCAAAACCTAGGGGGCTATCTGCCTAAGGGGAGGATGCCTTCGTGGAGGACTTCCTAAGGGAAATTCCGTCGTATACACGTTACATGTCATCAATGAATGAATCTTTAAAAATCAGAAACACTGATATTTCTGTCGACATCTGTTACCGGCGGTTAAATGGTCTGGCTGCATAGTTTCGTGGTCTTCCTCATGTGTGTCTTAACTGCGGGTCACTTCACTTTATAAGAAAGCTGATTCAGTCTGAGATCTCACTATCTCTGGGGGTCATAATATACGATTTTGCTGATCTAGAATGCATTAAGATAAAAAAAAATTACGCTTTGAAGCGCAATAGATAGGCACAGAGAAAAGTATAATACTTATGATATATAATTACGATATTAGGTAAGAATATGCTGCGATTTTCCCAAATTTTGAATATCATCCAATTAAATATTCTAGACTTATCGTTTGAAGATGTTAAACACTGTTTATACTCTGCTGAAAATTGTTTTGAATTAAAATAGAATGCAATTAAATTATTGCGACTTTTAAGTATTATCATTATAATCTCGATGCTAGACATTATTCTTAATGACTAAATTTCTCATTTGTTCATAACTGAGTTGTTCAGTGCAAGGTAAAAGGACGCATGTTATATTACATGTGAAATATATATCGTGTTCGCAGAAGCCCTTACACGGCCTTTATTTTCGAAACCGTTGGGAAGAGACATATGCATTCGGTTACAAAAATGTTTTAAATGAGGTAAATTGTGATATTTTTTTTAATTTAAAGAAATCAGTTTTATAAACGTTACAAAATCTAACTTTTTATATCTTCCTACGGTCACTACAAGGTATTTCTCCCACCTTCTTCGCAAGCCTTCGTGGTGTAGCGGTTAGCACGCTCGGCGCGTATTCGAGAGATCCGTGGTTCGTGGCCCGGCGAAGGCACTGCTAAATTTCACGTCTCCTGCTTCCTTTAAAATAACCTAATGTCTCTACGTACTTATTAAGATATTGTTTTTACTTATAACAAAATTGATCGAGATTTTTAATTTCGCATTTTGCAATTCTGATGTCATTTTCAATTTTTATTAAGAAGTGGGTTAATAAATAAATTAGAATATTTGAGGTTGATTTACCACCCCTCTCTTAAATACCATTCAATGATATTCTTTCGTGATTCACTAGTGTCTTTAATTCGTAATTTTGTTACATTTGGTATTTCGAAAGAATTTTCACACAAGTAATTTATACGTTTTCGAAGTCTAAAATTACTTTATCAGTATTTTCATGATGTATTATTACTTTAGAATCATAATCTAGTAATCATACGAAGATTAATTAAACTACAGATATTTTTAATTAACGCGAATAATATTAAGAGTTGGATATGAACCAACAGTGCTAGTGTTTCTTATGACAAGAATTCTGTAACATTCTATGAATAACAACTCCATTTTGAAAAATTTATATCGGCCGATATTTTTCAGAATAATCTTACAGAAATACTTGTCACTTGAACTAATAAGATCAGAAATCTTTTCCTGAACTGATATATTATTTTTAGTTGCGTGGAAATGTCAAAATTTTACTCTTCATTTTGTGTACGGCCCCTGAATATGATTGCCGACTTTACGAATTTTGCATAAGTATTTGTAGTGAAATGATAGTATTTTTTGCATAATGTAACATGAAATGCTTGAAAGAGAGATGCTCTGCCGGAAAAATAAGAATACAGACTATTTAACATTAAATAAATGGCTATCTCGCCAATTTGGTGAGATATCGTCAAGCTAGCGACTAATTCTGTCGCCAAATTTGGCGAGAAGTCGTCAAAAGGGGCCAAAGTTGTCAACTATTTGACGACGTTTGGGTCCGGTCCCTGTGTAACTGCAATTGGTATTGTGATTGAATAAATGTAATTAATCTATATATGTAACTGTAACCGTATCCGGACCTCATATGTCTTCCAGTAACTTCGAGACGTGGAAGGTCCTAAAGATTTCTCAGCGGCCCGGGGGAATACTATATAAGACCGGAAACAGCATCACTTTCTGAGTAAAGTTGTTTACTTCAGTGTGAGTTCGATGTATTGAGATATTTCTGTGAGCTTTCTCTTTAGATGCGCTTTACGTTGCGTTGCATTTAATGTTCTTAGTAGTTTGAAGGGTAATTACTGATTGTCCTCTGTGATACTGTGAAAAAATGTACGAGTATTTTTGGTGATACTGTGAAAAAATGTACGAGTATTTTTGCAGAAAGTTCAGAACTTTAAAGTATTTCTTTTGGTAAAGTAGATTTTGTCAAGCTACCATTAGTTCTGTGTGCGTTGAATCTGTTATGAACCTGTACGCATGCAACATTAATAACAAAGATCTCGGACAGTTTTTGTCGTGTGGGAGTCATATGTTTAGTGTTTTATTATTTTTGGAATGATATATCTATGATCAACTGTTGCGAAAATAATGACTCTATGGACACGGTGTATAAACGTGAGATAGTATGTTCAGCAGCTTCTGGTTTGCGCGGACTTGGACAGTTCCTGATTTTAACACAGTATCACTCTTTAGTATGAAAGTATCTTAAACATTTTTGTTAGCAGAAGTAAATTTCACTAATGTCTGTGGTTAAAAGAATTTTTCGGCTTTCATTTCAGCTATGCTTTACCCGAAAAAATGAAGAACTCAGTTTAGTAAAGTGCAGAATTTTAAATAGATTACAATAATGTGTGTGATTGATTGGAAGATATCCAAGAAAGCTTATATTTTGCAATGAAATATTCTAACAAAGAAGAATTATCCGATAAGGAATTTTTAGACGAAAACTAGGTATTTAGAAAGGTTTGTAAAGCTGGAAAATTTCAACATTTATATGTGAACAGCACTGAAATTGTCACATGAAATGGACTAATTAATTTTAAATACGTTACTACGATGCATACAGTTGATTGGAGGATATCCGTCAAACTTATTTTTTGCAATGAACCCTGATAACGAAGGAAAACTATCTGATAAGGAATTTTTCGACGGAAAATAGGTACCATATATTCTGGGGCGTAAAACGCGCACCTATAATTTCAAACTACATTTATTAATTTTTAGGTATATTCGTCGTATAACGCGCACCCTTTCCTACACAAAGAAACCTGAAAGATACATGTGCTATGCACTCATCTTTTGAAGTCTTTTATTCGAAGATTTTTCCCACGCGTTCGAACAATGGTTCACTGAATTGAAGAGAGATAAGGGGAACAATACGTGCGTGTGGGGGGAGAAGCTTGAGAGAGTAGATAATTCTATAAAGAGGGTGGGTTGTATTCAATGAAGGTGTGCACAAGAATGCTATCCTAAGGTTTAGAGAAAATGGTTACAGACTTTGGGG
>KK114577.1:594873-607289 GCA_000611955.2 Stegodyphus mimosarum | reverse complement strand
TTGAATTATGTTGTTCTTATCTTCCGGTTAAGGTTTTTATGCCTTTAGTAAATGTGCATGCAATATTTGTAGAATTATCAACAATTTAAAAGTTTTTTAAGTGAGGCTAAGCCTAATTATTTTTACGAAAGCAGCCATATTTGTTTACGTTTCAAGCTTAGCAGAATTGTGGATTTGTTGCCAATCTAGAGAAGCTAACCTTCGCAACAACAAAGATAACGCCTTCTTTTATTATTGCGAATTAAATCATGCTTAACCCATTCTGGAATTTATTCGAGGAAATAAGTATTTCAGATTTACTTCGTAATTTTTAATATAGATATTTTGAGTTTTTATGTATTTGGGTCTTGTCACGAAGTGAGAACTGAATTAATTGAATGAGAAATACTGAGTCGTCTGTGAAAAACTGTTTCCTTCTTTCCCCCCCCCCTATGTGGCAACGATTCGATAATTCTTCAGATGATATACATAATTTTTATGCATTCTGAGTTATAAAATGAATGAGATGTAACGCTGTTAAGTGAACCTAGCGCCAGATTGTCGCTATGGTAAACAAATATAGTGAATTTTAAAGAGTGCATTTATTCTATTGTGGTTTATGCTCTATCGAGGAAGTAGATTTAATTCAATCCAATATGTTTAAATGAAATGCAAGAAAAAATGCGTATAATTTAATATTCCGTACAAGGAAGTCATGTGGTGCGCATATTAGATGCATGTTATACTCAGGAATATACCTTATTTGGAAAGATGTATAAAGATATAAAATGTTTGGTTAGTTCACTGTCTTACTATAAACAGAACTGAGCATGAACAGATCTAATTAATCTACTAATTAATTAAATTTAAGTATTGAACACAGGAAATGCAGTGTATGAGCCTGCGGTGAGTTAAACTGAAAGAAAATTACTTTGAGTGAAAACTGCGGTCGAATTCACTGGTTGCTACTAGCATCGCTTATCATTGATTTAAAACGGAAGACACTTTGAATCTAGATTTCAGTTTGGAGCACGCGAAATGATATTTAAGGCCTTTTTCACACGTGACTGGATTTGATGAGAAGACAACGCACGCTTAACATCACGCTGCGGGTTTAGTAACAGCGAGTTTGCCAATGACGTGTTTTCGTTTTGGTAAATGTATTTCTTCGCATTTCTTCCGTGAAAAAATTAGTTACAGCATTTCAATAAAGACACTAGAATCAGCAATATAAAAGAAATGTAAATGGAACGTATTATTTCGATTTCTCCTGAATGTATATCTTAAGCAAAAATGTTATGATTACTTCTGTTTTAGATATAGGTTAATCGCATTTATACATCTAAGTATATTTCTAAAAGTGGACAGCTGAATAAGAATAAAGTTATCTAAATAGCCAGTGACATTAAGTAGGTTTTCGAATCCTCGAAACCCAAGAACCTTTAAAAACATTTGATGCAAGATTTATTTTAATTGACACGTTATTTCTTGCGAGGAATCTTTCCAGCTCTTTTACTGTTTCTCTCAAACACATCAGAAAATGCAAACTAATAGAGTTTAAATATAATGGAGCAAAAATCTAAGTTTAGAGAGAGAAAGAGAGCTTTGGCAACCTAGACCCCTGGCATTTTGATAATTATTTAACTTTTAGCGTAGCAGTTAAGTTCCATTAATGTTTGGTTTATAACTAATCGAGGTACGATTGCATTTTAAAATTAGGCAAAACATCAAATTCAGTTTAATGTAGATTTTGAATGAAACTTCATCGGTTTCGAAGGCGCTCGGGCAATGTTACCTCTTCTTCAGAAGCAAAACAATTCTTGCAAATAGAATGATACAGTGTGATTTTGCTTATGTTGCACCTATGAGAAAAATTAAATCTCTGAGGACAACATGACTGATCTACTAACAGACAGGGGCACAGGAGGCATTCCGGAAATTTGTCGAGATGCCAGCGGTCGTAGTATCGCCTTATCACCAAATAGGAATGATTTAAAAAAGGATGACACATCAGTCATAACTGCAGGATTCATGCAGCAAAAACAATACTCTCGTTGAAGAAAAATATTTAATGGAACTCCTGCCCCAGTTAAACTAAACTAATGGTAAATGTACGAAACCCGTAGTATTAACTACGTCGTCGTTAGCTCATCGGAAATTCCCTATTATTCGATCTAATTCCTTTTTTTCATACTAAAAAAGCGGGGTAATTTTCATATCCCAACACCCCGAATAGTTACATAACGTTGCATAAAAACAAACTAGGCATGAGTAATTGCACCTTTACATAAGCCGGTGACTATTCAACAAAGGCAAAGAACCTCTATGTAAAGAAGGGAAGACTCCATAGACGTAATGTGAACCACTTTGTCTGCAGCGCCGCTGCAAAGAAAAGGGAACATTCGCCAAGGGATTTGGCGATGGAATCTGTTGGCGAGAATTTCCCCTCTGTGATGTGCCGGTTCTTTGGTACCTAGCCGACATTTTACCCCTTCGCGACGTGTATAGGAAATTGAGGAACACGGGTTAAGATGAATCGTTCTTTGACTTGTCGCGTTAATTTAAACTCGGAAATGATGAAATATTAGGTGAAGTTTCACTTTCACTGGCTGTTTAACTTCCATTGTCCATATCGCTACTTGAAACCAAAGAACCTATTCTTTGTTTAAACTCTTGCTAAACTTAACGGTCGAACCTGTCCAAACCAACTTCGACATTCAGCTTCGAGCTTTGGCGCTTTTTGGGGCAGATATTTCACGCATGCGCAGTTGTTTCCCTTTTCGTTGGAAGGGAGCCACTTCTGCTTCTGCGAAGTTTTCCTTCTTAACAGTACATATTCTTTGGACAAGGCCTCCATATGAGCGTCTCGATATTTTGAAGACTGCATGCTTCGTATTCTTCGTGACGTAAGCTGAACTTCGTAAGGGTATCATGTGCACTGCGGGGGGGGGGATGAAACAATTCTATATCTTCCATTCTACTGGGCCGATTGACGAAATTCAACTTGCATTTTTCATATTTCGAAAGTGCAATTTAGGATATATATTAGATTTATATATAGCATTGTTCAAATATGGGCATTTTGACACAAAATCGGACATTTTCCGAAATGACATGCCAATTTTTTTCCGTCTTTCGATTCTACGACTTAAATTATGCCAAACTACCGGGTTTTGTAAAAATCTCACGAGTAGTTTTTAAAAAATTAACTCTCAAAATTTTAGCTCCTCTATGTTAATTGAATTTGGTGTATATTTATTAATCTCTCTTTTTAAGCTTATTTGATTCTTCCTTTCACATTTTGAAATTTAGGTTCATTCCAAATAAAATTTGCTCATTTCTTTACGATTTGTATTTTTGACTTTTTTAAAATTTGTATTTTTAAATAATTTTTATAAATTTTTCGAAACAAATTTTGAATAATAATCTATAAACGTATTACCATCTTTTTAAACTAGATGTATTTCTAAGAATATCTGCAAAAAATTAGAATTTTTTATTCGAAATTTCCGAAGATATACGTGAATTTATATATTAACGCGCTTAGAAAGTTGGCATATTTCTTAAAAGCGATAATAACATAAATATGTTTTAATCACTTTGTTAAAATTATTTGAAAGTAGGAACGATGTGACTTTTTTTCCGCTCATGCGCAATGTAAAAAGGGAAAGGAAAATAGGTTGCCATATATTAAGAAGTTCGCCAAGTGAATTATTCTTGGCGCAAACTGGGGGGAAGAAAAAAAAAAGCCAAGTTAAATTCTTGAATTTCTCCTTAAATTTCCCACCAAATTTTACAATATTTAATATTTAGACATAAATTGAGTCGTAGAATTGAAATATGGGAAAAAAAATTGGCGTGTCATTTCAGAAAAGTCCGATTTTGTGTCAAAATACCTATATTAGAAGAATGCTATATGTAAATCTAATATATATCCTAACTCGCGCTTTCGAGATATGAAAAACGCAATTTGAATTTCGTCAATCGCCCCAGTAGAACGGGAAATATAAAACTGTCCCCTTTCCATTAACCCCGCAGTGTACTTTTTTATCTTTTGTATACTGGTGACACCGTTGTGTCTTCCTCTTATTTATTTCAGTTTTTCATTTCGATGATGTGAAAGTAACTTTAGTTTTATTACGAAGGTACTCCGTAAACAAAACGCCTTGTGTCTTGAAGAAGAATGGCAAAGTTGCAAAAAGGTTCCGGCACCTTTTTTGCAAACTGACAGTGCCTGTCAAGTGAGTCCTTTCCTCTTCTTCTAGCAGGTGAAATTTTCCAAAGCAGGTGAAGGGCTGAGGCGAAGGAGGAGGGGGAAAGACGCTGTCTCATGAAGAGCAAGGAAACTGATCAAAATGGCAAAAGACAAGAGTGACGTCGAGCCTGAAATAAAATAAAAATTATACGCTGCAGGAGGAAAATAAACTGTATAAAATTATGTAGTGCAGTCAAGAGAAACTGTACAGGTATATACAACACATGAATTCAAATTTATAATACATCAAATTTTAAAATGAGAACTACTGAGGATGAATAATGTAGAAAATCTATCGAGTAGAAAACGATAATGTACTTGCGAAATGGTAAGCAGTCAGAACAGGAATGAAGCTGTGAGCTCAATTAAAATGTTCACCTGCTGTTTTGAAAGTTAGCACAAAGGCACTGACGTTAATCGAGGAATTAGGCGCACAAACTACACCGCCTCCTTAAATGAAACTAATAGCTATTCGAATATATGAAACTTATTGCGCCATCTTGGATGTGTCTGCATTCAAAGGCATAATCCGAGTTTTCAGTCTGCACTGGTGCACTGATAATTTTTTAAAATTTTTCTTGTAAGTTCTTTACTCTAGTATGTGTTACAATGAAGGAAACTGATGATATTCAGCTTTAACTCTTATTTGAAACTGAAAAATCGTTAACAAAAGATTTATAACTTAAAACATCGGCCAAGAGAAAATGAGTTATAATGCAGTGAAATATGACAACCCAAGAATGTCCAGTATTATTTACGCATGACATTTGCATCCAGTGTGCAATCTTTCTATACTAATCGCAACTTGTACTGCCTTCTCACGAACATCGATCTTAATTTTGTCGAATGCAGACCTGTGCTTCATAGCTTATGCAATGCTTTGCTTGAAAATTATCATTTTATATTATTCTATTATCCCTTTAATTTGTATATGATCTAGACATATGCGGTATTTTTTCATTCTAGTATTATTCTAATACTGGCTAAATTATCAAAATCCCGTACTTTCACATGTAGCGGAAGGAGAGAAAAAAGTGTACTTTATAAATGTACGATAAGGTAGTACAATGTACTTTATTTAGGCTTAGTAGCGTTTTACTATGCGTAGTTTGCCAATTAAATTGTTTCATATGTACGTATATTATGTGATTTTCGCTCGGGTTGTTCTGTATTATCCGTAGTTTCAGATAACCGCAGTGATCTCGGAACTACTAACTGTAAAGAGGAAAAAGTTGCTACATGCTCATGATCAATAAATTCCTGGCATAAGTTTCCTTACATAAAAATATCACAGACGTATGGGAACAAAAAAATGAGTACAAAAGATTTCGGAATAATTATAGTGTCTTAATATTCAGTAGATAGACCTGTTAGTTTTAACAGATAGATTAATTGCAGTGGTTACTGTACCATCTGCTGTACTGTCTAGATATTAGGTTACATGTCTTAAGCATATACTGAAAAGAAAATGAAACATTTACATTTAATACCATTTAACTTTTTTCTAATACTTATTTTTCCCATTGTTTATTCTTTCGCCATTTTTATATCTGTCCATATCTTTATATAATTACTCTGACAAATATTTCTATTCACCGTTTCGATGCTGAGTACTAATGTGATAAAAAAAAAGTATGGGGAATAATCCATTTAAGACAGTTACATGCAAATTTGCAATCGTTTGCAAAAGTGTTACGTTTTTCACCGATATTTGGCGATACTCCATTTTTCGTTTCCTATTATCATTTCAAATGAACTCGTTTTTAATGAATAAGGAATTTTTGCTTCCAAGATTTCCTGAAATGGTGACAATAAGTGAGCAAAGAACATGTATTACATTTATTTTTGCAGTGGAATTTCGATACAAAAACGCCTAAAATATTTTTAAAAGGCATTTTAGGAACACATCAATGAAACAAGAGTTTCTGACCGATATAAAATGTTGGGCAAAGAAAGAGAATGCATGGGAGATGAACCACGATTTCTGGTAGTCTATGTTCTTCAACTAACAAAGGTGCGTCGATCAGGTTAGAGATTTGGAGTTAACTCATTTAGATATGAAAGTAAGGGATTCCAATATTCTAACCTTCGAAGTACAATGTATTTTAAATCTAGAAAGAAAAAAAAATAATGATCATTGCTGGCTCTTTAAGAATTATTTAAATTTTAGCTTCCTAAAAGCTATCCGAAAGTCTTCCTCACTTGGATAATTAGGTTTCCATAATCATAAAAATGTTATCATCCTTAAGTAACGATTTTAATTCTGACTTTTCCTTTCTAAAATTATCTAAATATCCTTAACTCGTAATTTCAGCCTTTATTTCCATAGGTGGCGTTCTTAACTATTGTTTCTTTTTTTATTCTTTACATTTTCTTTTATTTAATTGATATACCTGCCATTAAAGTAGCTGGAAGTACTTTTCAATCTTTGAAGAAAAAGTATCGGCTCACAACAGATAGTAAAATTACGCGAGTTTAATGTTTAGGAAAAATTATCTAGGATTATTTAACTGCTCCGCGTACCTCACCATCTGTCCGTAGATCAGCAGTCCTAGGTTTGAATCTTAGGTCCTAGGTCCAACAGCTTAGATCTCTATAGTGATGCCTACTTAAAGTACCACCACTGGAGAGAAAAGAGTTTCCTCTTTCGTCGTTGCCCTTCACTAGGCACGTTCGATTCCAAATAGGAAGGGGACGGAGTGAGCACTAACCCCAATAACTCCTTTGGTACAGAATCTGGCTGAATATTTGGAAATCTTAAATTCAGAATCTGATTAAGAGAGTCTGGAGATTTAAGCTCTGCGCTCTTTCATGGATTCCCAAAGCCAAGTTTCCTTTCAATTTAGGGCTCGGAATAGGGAAAGGTTTGGGAGAAATTGTAAGATGATTCTGAAACCCAGAGCTTTTGGTCGGGCTTTTTAGGCCTAAGCACTAATCGGCCTCGCGTGGATTAGATCTTGGGTCAGCCCTGGTTCTGTACAACCTTTTACTTTTCGTATTCGTTGGGACAAATCCATAAAGAACCATGATTGGTAAATAAATATGATGCTTTTTATCTTGTTGAATGTAGGCATCAGTAGTGACAGCTCTTTTTTTTTAGTCCAAAGAGACTTTAGTCCCCGAAGGACTATTGTTTTCGTTTTTCGATTTTGCATAGGACACATTAAAAGTCTGAATCACTTTTCAAACTGTTGCCACCAAATCTTGCAGCCCTATATTATATTTAAAGAAATTAAATAACGAAGAATCTGCATAAATGTATGTATATTTCTCCAAATGTGATAAAACAAGGTATCTAGAGCCATCCATTTCTGAATAAGTACGTTTCCACCCGAATATGGGCATCTGAAAGCCCAAATTTGGAATTTGTTTTATTATCGGTTTCATATTTTGTAAAACTTTAACGAATTTTTGATGAACAAACTCAACGATTTAAAAGCGAGCAATGGCAGCACTCTACGGGGGAGGGGACTTTTTATTTCCAGCGCATGGAACTGCGTATCGAAAATTCTAAAGGCACGCTCATTTTAAAATTATTTTGCGATATTTCTGTTGAACTGAATTTTATGGTTTAAGTGCGAAGAACGTGATATTCAGTAAATAAAGGTAACACACAAAACGTTAAAAAAGCGCTCCTTTGGACGTAATTTAAAACCTGAAGTATTTCAGATTTTTTTCCCCTTACGGTGTTGCCATTCCTCGTTTTGAAATTGCTTGGTTTGTTAATCAAAAATTCGTTGAAGTATTACAAAACATGAAATCGATAATAAAACAAATTGCAAATTTGGGCTTCCACATGCCCATATTCTATGGAAGATTGCGTTATTCAAATTGTGATGGCTCTAGGTACCGTCATTTTATCACAATGCGAGAACATACATACATTCATGCAGATTCTTCGTTATGTAATTTCTTTAAATATAATACAAAGCTCTAATATTTGGTGGCAACAATTTGTAAAGTGATTCGCCGTTTATAGTTTTAAACGCCAAACGCGAAAACGAAATTAGTAGTCCTTCAGGGCAAATAAATCCTCTGTGTAGTTCCTAAAATATTAAAATGCTTATTAAATCAGAAATATAATCCTAAAATATAAAAACTACACACATACTAAATTTAATGCCTACTAAATTTAAATTATCAGCTAAAAAGGAATGTATATAACTAGTTGAATAGGTATATAACTAGTTGAAACCTGAATGTATTAGGTGTCAGAAATTTATCTTTTAGTTTAATTATCTTAATAAACGGAGAAAGAATTAGAATGACACACATTAAAATATTTTATTAGAAAGATTTTATTCACAACACTTATTTTGAATACAAAAAGATAGTTAAAAGAGATAAGAATAAGACATTTAATTTAATCGTGGTTAACAGGCAAAGCAAAAACATATATCTTTCTGCAGAAATTTGTTCGCAGCGTTTTGTGTTGCCACGGAAAACATCACATTATTTAATATGAGATATATTTTTGTTATATAAAGTTTTCGTTTGCAACAATTATCTTCAACAATTTATTAATATTTCAAAATCATAATTCTTAATATGCATTAATAATGCTATGTAGATCATAATCCTAAAGTAAACTGCTCATCATTTTTCACGTTTTAGTCATTAGGCTTTTCTGAAATTGTGCAAATACTGTGTTTCCATCGCTGTTTGGAATTCTTTTAAGTGCAATGATATCTCTACTGCATAAGCACAATTTTAAAATTAACGAGATTTAAAGATACTTTATGTTTTATCTTTACTTACATCGCCTCATCAGTTAACTCAAAGGGTTTCAATGAGTTAAATTTCAATGTTTCAGTGTTAGCCACTAATTTTCATTCGAATCAATAAATAAGTTTGCCATTCCTTTTCTAATGGATTTCGATATTAAAATAAATTACGTTAGAATTAGAAAAAATAATTTGTCTTAAATCTTCCACAAAATATTCAAATTTTAAACCTACTTTTATTTATCGGAAACAAAAAAAAATCATTTTATTGTTTCATTATAAACAACAGAATAGCACAGAGGTACCTAATTTGTACCTTACTTTATATATTAACATTCCAATCGACAAAGAATGGGACAAACTGATGTGCTGATTGGTTTAATCCGTCTAAGAATGTCTGTCTACTCCAGAAATAACCATAAATAAAATCATAAGCACAATTCTTGCGAAAATCAAATAAATGATACAAGAAGACAAAGCTCGAACCATGTGTTTCGTCCAATAGTGAATTTTATACAACTGGAAAGAGAGCCAAGAACTAATAACGCGGTACTATCATTTCCAAACACTTTTATAGTACAGTAGAGTCCCTCATGCTGGACTCTCGATATCTCGACATTCCGTATAACTTGACAACTTTTTAGGAACTTTTCTAAGATAGCTCTAGGCCAAACAGAGCAAATATTAAATACAGTACATATAATTATTATTTATGCGTATGTCTTCCATGTCCCATTTAAAGATTCGTGTGTTCTTTTTCCGTTGTTGTTAATGCTTACTTGTCTACCTATAAGTCAGCCCAAGCCCACGAAGTTCTTCGTGGCAGGGAGAGAAAGTTTACGCCTGCCGTTGGCAACAGCCTTCAGAACCTTACAGCTGACAATGTAATTTAGTTCAATTCCGCCCCACATTTGAGGGAGAGTATCCCGAGAGGACGAGACAGAGAGTCTAACACTTCTCTTCCCCTACCAACAACCTCTCGGCTCGCCTTATATTTAGAGTGCTTCCATACCGCACGCTCACTATACATTTACAAACATCCACGCCTTCTCCTTGATTCGAACCCGGGTCTTTCGGCTCGGCAGTCAGCGACGCCAACCAACTATAGTGGTTGGATGGCTCATTTTCTGTATGCCGTTTTCGCATTGTGCCATTAATTCTTGGAACTGCCTAACAAATTTCAAGATGTGTCGTAATACTTGGCAAAGCCGTTTGCTTCTTTCGAGGATACGAAGAAAGTCAGGCAGCGGCTGGTCGCTGGCCCACATTCCTTTCTATTGTTGTGAAACCGTTAGGAGACTTGTCTGAAGTTTTGTGATTGTATCTTATTAAAAACTAAATTCACATCAGTTCATTGCAGGTATCGTTCCTCAGTTCACATCCGGGCGTTTTTTTGGAAACTTTTAATATTCTGTGAAATGAAAATGTCGTTCGAAAAGAAAAGAAAACAAACTAACGTGGCAATGGAAATGAAACTAGATGCCTTAAAGAGACTGGTAACAGAGAAAAGCGCAAACAAAATTACCATGTATTTAGGTGTTGGACGGCCTCCTTTGATAGGGTGGAAAAGAAGAGGTCCGAAATCGAATCTTGGTGTATGAAAAGAGCATGTATGGATAGTTTAAAGGAAAGAAAAAGTATGAAAGGTGGTGAATATGAGAAAGCGAACGAGACGTTTCATTTGTGGCTCAGGCAGCGAAGGGAACAGGGAACAGCCATTTTCAGGACCAATTTTACAAGACAGAGCCCTAAAATTTTATGAATTTGAAGAAGGAAACCCTAGATTTACTGCTAGTGCTGGCTCGACAACAGATGGAAAAAGCACTTACGGCCTTAGGCAGTTAAACGTTAGTGGGGGAAAAGCTATCTGCTAACGTGGAAAATGATGCAATCATATATTATTTGTCTCTGGGATCATAAATACTCAATTTGTAGAGTTTTTTTAGTTAAAACATTATAAAAATAATATCGCGCGTATCAAAGGGTTAAATATTAAGTGTTCTGAATAATCCACCCTTTATTCCATAAAACTCGACTCGAAAAAAAACTCGACAGTCTCTTAGTCCGCGTTATGTCGAGTTTGCGGGACTTTGCTGTACTCCCGATGCTATACGACTTTATGCTACAGCAACTAACTGCCGGCACTTTGATCGCCGTTTATTCCGAGACGTCTACGTTGCGTCTATGCTGGCAGTGTGTCTATGTGTGGCAGTGTCTATGTTGGCAGTGTGATATTTTTTATGACGGCAATATGATATATTCTATGTTAGTCTATGCTTTTCGTTACAACAAATGTAAATTAACTTCGCTATGCTACTTCCACACATAAATTTTAGTCTTCGGAAACAATATATGCGCTACTGTGAAACTTTGTCTCTTTTGAGAATAAATTAATGTTATGAATTCTTCTTTTATTTCAGCCGTATTGTTTGTAATACACAATTCATATGATAATTTTTTATGTATTCAAAAGTTGATAGTTAAAAATTATATTTTCTTTTTTAACATAAATTTCTAAATTTGCGTAGCTGATTTGGTGAATTCTTCTATTTGTTTACCTCGAACAAATGCCTTGCCTGCCCGGCTCTGCCGCTTCACAGTGTGAAATGTTACGAAGCAACAGAATTGACGCAGGTATGGCCCTGTGGATGACATTTGTGCGTCATATTTATGCCGTAATCGGCCGTTACTGACCTTGCAAAAACGCATTATAATCATATTATGAAAGAGATTTCCTGCATTATGTGAATATTTTAAGCCTACATTTTCCGGAAAAATCATAATTTAAATCTCTAAGGCACATGAGACCTTCCTGTGTAACATGGTATATGAAGGACATCAGCGCAGATGCTGCTGCACAAAAGCATGGTAAAGGGAACTAATTAGAGATCTGAATCATGAATGACTCTCGTTTTTATAACTAGCGATTTTCTAAAATGTCGCGCCCTGTATTTCCAAGGCAAATGAAATATTCCGTATATGATAACAATAAATTGAATAAACTAGGAAATTTTCATTCATCATGATTCTTTATTTCTGGTATACGTATCTCCAGGCATACGCGAGAAGAAAATTAGTAAAAGAATACAATGTATTAGTAACAATTGTTGTCAATCGTTTCTTTCGACTAACATTTATTCGAAAGAATATGTAAGAATTTGCTTTTGTCTAGGGTAAATTAAGTGGAATCTCGACTTGGGTTTTTCAAGGGGACAGAAAGCAAAAAACGAATGAATAAGGAAAAAAGGATTAAATTAGTAATCTGTGGTAAAAAAAAGTAACATGTTAACTAGTAAATAGCATTTATTACTATAAGCACACTACATTAAAAAGCTACCTCGAAGTTAAAAAAAAAAGAGTAAACTGAATGAATATTCTACCTAAATTTCGCCTCGTTTGGTGTTCCGTTTTTAAGAACTTGTTTTCACACTCTACGTAATTTCAAAGCATTTCAATTA
>KK114577.1:584305-594837 GCA_000611955.2 Stegodyphus mimosarum | reverse complement strand
TATTTCTCGAAACTCAACGCATTTTCTTGTCTATTTAAATCCGTTTTTCACCAACTTCCGCCATATTTCTTCCACACACAAACTGAAAACTAACTCTGCTGAAAACTGACAGAAATAAATGAAATTTTCCTATCATCCGAGACTGCACCGAAAACTCACGAAAAAGTATACATGGGGCAATGCAGTATCTCGCCAAAGTAGCTATATGGCAACCCGGGTAAGCGCGTAACATAAGTCTGTTTCGGCCGGTGGGCATTGCCGAGTTTGTGGGAAATGAGAGATTTGTGAGTTTTGATTGTTTTAGCGAAAGCAGATCGCTGTGTACATGCGGAGAACAACAGCGTAAAAAAAAATTGCGGAAGAATTTTTCGAAAAAGGTAAGTGTGGTGCTGCATTATGCAATTCTCACTATGTGCCATTTTGAGAATGGCTGTTACCTTTGGTACATTAACTTGACGAAAAATTTTGAATTTTTCTAAAGGGTAGTCTATTGTGTAAAGAGTCCCGTTTCCCCAGAAACTCGCCAATGAGTTCTCGACTTTTCGCTAAGGCTGAAGATAATCAGAAAATAGCAAATAAACTTATCAAAACTTGTAACGAATTCTTATTTGGAAATAGTACTTATATCATAGACACCATGCTAAGAGCTACATGCGAAGCGTTATTGCATCATTGTGTTGCCAGAATTTAAAGTATAAATTCATAGATATTTCACTTGAAAAAGAAAGCGATCCATCCGGAAAAGCTCAGACCGAGAATGTGATTTACAAACGATTAATATGGGAAAACGACATTCCGAGATAGATGAAGGCAAGAATAAAGAACATTATTTTTATAGAACCTGATTCGGAAATGTCGAATGATATATGTCAGAAACCGATCATGGCCGGAATGATGGATCAAAGTTCTAGTGTTCTAGTGTGTAAGTGCGACAGCATATTCGCGATCACTTCTGTGTTTCTGTTCTTCGATTATTGTAAGCTTCATTTTAACTTCTTTTCCTTTACAGAAATTTCAGTGAAAATGGGAAAATCCTTCAACTACTTCCACCAGAGCCGAGTGGTAAATTTGCTGATCACTGGTAGTTCGGTCTGAGGTTCGAATTCCGCGACGGGCTGACTGCATGGGTGTTTTCGCGGTTTTCCCCATGTGTAACGTGTATACGAACCAGTTTCCCTTAGAAAGTCCTCCACGGAGGCATTCCTTCTCTTAGGTAGGTAGCCCTCGAGGTTTTTCCTAATCACACAAATCAAACCTTACGTTTTGCTAATAAATAGAATTTGCTTTAAGCACTATTATCCTATCCAAAAGGTTCGTTATAATATATGCATGTACAAATTATCTTTATTACAATTTAATATTATACTTGTAGTGGATTGTAATATCAGCTACATTACTTCTAGTTTAAATATAATGTATTTTACACTGGTTATCATAAATTAAGGAAAAATCACAAAAATAGCGATAACTCCCTCAAAAATAAACGAAATCGTGTAAAATTTGGATATGTTGCCAAACAAGAGTAGCTCAGTAAACCTGCAATATGCAAATTAGTGGCGATACACTCGGAATACGTCATCTGCGAGGAGCATAAAAGTCCATGTTTGAGAGCAAGCCCGCATATTTCACTGTGATAGTGACATCAGAAATCTGAGGTAGCCAATTCGTAACAATGACCTCCAGGCATCATTTGCCAGCAGAACTACGATGGAGGCAATTGGGAGACTACAGGCAAAACAAAGTCAAACAGAAGTGGCCAGATGGCTAAATGCCAGTCCTTCTCAAGTTCATAGACTTTGGAGGCAATTTGAAACCACAGATTTGGCATCTGGGGGTTCAGCCAAGAACGGCCAACTGCTACGACGAGCGCCGATGCCTGATATTTGACATATGTGCACACAGGAATAGAACCGCTCCTCCGACTCTTCTTAGATTCTCCCTTGTTGCAGCCACCGGAAGGTTGGTATCAACGTCAACTGTGCATAGAAGGCTTCGCGAAGGTGATCTGTATGCGAGGCGACCAGCCATTTGCGTGCCGCTCACATCACGCCGTAGAAGGGACCGTTTGCAGTGGGCACGGCAACTTGTCCACTGGACGCCTAATCAATGGAGGGCTGTTCTCTTTACGGATGAGTCCAGGTTTAGTCTAGAAAGCGATAGTAGATGTTATTTGATATGGAGAGAACCTGGAACCCTTTATCATCCTTCAAACATCCGTGAAAGAGATGCGTAAGGAAGAGGCAGTGTCTGTGTTTGGGGTGGCATCTCTTTGGGTGGACGCACAGACCTCCATGTCTTTTCAAGGGAAACCGTGAATGCTCAGGTTTATAGAAATGACATCCTTGATGCTTCTGTGCGCCCATATACCGGGGCAATAGGGGACGCTTTCCTGTTATGCTACCACAACGCAAGACCACACAGGGCTCGCATCGTAATTTATTATTAAGTAGATTAGTAAGATTATCTTCAACAGGAAACAGTTATGCGCATGGAGTGGCCAGCTCGATCCCCGGACTTGAATCCCATCGAGCACGTTTGGCGTGCTTTAGGGAGAGCGTCTAGCTGCTCACGGTCCGCCCCCTCAGACCCTTATTGCGCTTGCCTGCTTTGCAAGAGCGCTTACAACTGCTTTGCTCTCGCTTCCTATGGAACTGATAGACCGCATAATTGAAAGCGTCATCACACATCGCTGTATGTGCTGTATTGCTTCTAGAGGCGATCATATTCCATATTGAAGATACTTTTCCTACAGCAAACTGACATCTTCGATTTGTTCATTTTATACATGTGTTAATTTCTATACTACCATAGTTGTTCGGTAATTTTTTTTATGTTATTTGTTACCTTACTATATGTTGTATGTTGAGGGTAAGTTTCATAAAATTCAGCATGTAAAATTTTCAGTAATCGTCATTTTTGTGATTTTTCCTTAATTTATAATAACCAGTGTATTTATTGATCTTTACTTGTACTTTCCCACACCCAGAAAAATGTTTTCGCTGGAAATGGCTTCATGACTTTTATGATTAACAAAGAAAAAAATGAAATAAGTTGTTCAAATGAAATTATATTTTGAAATTGTAAGTTTGGATTACGTACATATAATTTATTTCTCTCAGTGTAAACGTCAACGGCCATACCATGCTGAAAGTACCGGTTCTCGTTCGATCACCGAAGTCAAGAAGCTTCCCGCCGTAACCACTTTCCTTTCATTCCTTCAGCACAATGCTTTCAGGAATCCTCCTATTCTTCTCCTCGATCTTCCTACTTTCTATGAAAGTTAGGAAGATTGAAGGATCTCTATCTAACTCCTCTTCACCCTTCTTTTCACTCAGTGAAAGAAGTTCGAAGATTTCCCTGTCCATTGCTGGACCTCTTATCTATTTCCTGCGTCTTTTAATCTTTAACTTTTCTGTCTACTTTACTTTGCTATTGTTTACTCTTAATTATCTCAGTCTCTCTTAATTATGTTGTGGAGGTAATTGCATTTAATTGCAAAGGTACTCCAGAAGTCAACGCCTTGGGCCTTGGGCCGAAGTCAAGCAACATCGGGCGCGGTCAGTACTTGGAAGGGTGACCACCTGGGAACACCGCGTGCTGTTGACACTTTTTTTTTGGTTCCCTTGCAGATTTTTATATTTATGTAGAAAAAAGTAGAAAATTTTTTAGTAAATTTTAATTATATTTATTATTTGAAAAACAAAATGGCTATTTTTTGGGTACCTAACAAGAAGCCTTATGAACAAGTATCATATATTTGACTTAATTTAATGTTAGAGAAACTATGGATTTTAAAACTAAACACAAAAACAACCTTATTTTTGCGTAGATTTTAAAATAAATTTCGAAAGAAAATTTCAGCAGTCGGAAAAGTAAAACGATTTTATGCAAAAGAGTGAGCGTAGCAAAACGAAAACAAATGTAACATAGATTGGATTTCTTCAAACCCTTTCACATTAACAAAAATTGTTCTTCTTTAGTATATGAATTAATTCTTCAATTCTTCAACGCTTTCAAAATTCTAATGTCTTAGCCGTTTTCACGTTTTATTATTATTTTCCGCCACAGACCACGTTACATTGGTTTTCGCTTTGCTCCAATCGTTTCTTTAAATATAAAATCGTTCCGCTTATTCTACTGTTGAAATTTCTGTCTCACTTCTGAAATACAGAGACCGAGCTCACAGCCGCCAAGCGGTGGTTAAAGTCGCTGAACACTGGTAGTTCGGTCCGGCGTTGGAATCTCAGCGGACGGGCTGCTGCATGAGCGCTTTCGTGGCTTTATGCATGTGTAACGTGTATATGAATCAGTTTTCCGTGGAAAAGTCCTCCACGAAGGCGTATAGCCCTCCAGTGCTTTGTCATAATCAAGTAAACCAAATAGCTCTCTCGAAATTGATCTCAAAATCTACACCAAAATAAGGTTGTTTTCCTGGTTAATTTTTAAATCCAGAGTTTCTTTACCATTAAAATAAAAAATATGCGACTTCTTCATAAACCTTCTCGTTAGATGCTCTGAAAACAGGCTTTTTTTCAGATCAATATGGACAGATTTTAAGAACACATTGTCGCATGTTTTTTTTTTATATATATACGTTGGCTCACCAGTGGCCGAGCGGTAAAGACGCTGAACACTGGTAGTTCGGTCCGAGGTTCGAAGCCCGCAAACGGGCTGGCTGCATGGGCGTTTTCGTGGTTTTCCCCATGTGTAACGTGTATACGAGCCAGTTTCCCTTCGAAAGTCCTCCACGAAGGCATCCCTCCCTTTAGGCAGATAGCCTTCGTGTGCTTTGCCATAACTGAATAACCTAACTTAACCTATATATACGTTGTCAACTGAACGTGCTATCGGCTAAATGTCCGTGTCGGTTAAGTGTCCTATCCTCTAAATGTCCCTGTTGGCTAAGTACCCTGCTGGCTAAATATTCCTATCGGCAAAGTGTCCTGTCGGCTAACTATCTGTGTCTGCTAAATGTCCGTGTCAGATAGATGTCCTGTTGGCTAAATGTCTGTGTCGGCTAAATGTCCTGTCGGTTAAGTGCTCGCATCGGCTAAATGTCCTATCGGCTAACTGTCCCTGACGGCTAAATGTATGTCTCGGCTAACTGCTGTTGGCTAAATGTCCCGTCGGCTAAATGGTTGTTGGGTAAGAGTCACGGACCCATTTCTTATATAAGTTTCTATATATGGAGCATTATATTTTTCATTGGTAGCGTATGCCTCGTATTCCATTGAATTCATCACAAATAACGCTGGTCTCATATCTCATTGACTTCTTGATAAGTAGCTATGGTCTTATATTTCGTTAAAAATTTTCATAACTTTGTAGACAGTCATTGGGTTATATCGATTCAGGAATGTGAAGAAATCCGTAATGCCCTTTCCGGGATTCAAACTCCGGACCTCCAGGATACGCTTCGAGTGTGCATCTAGTCACATCACGAAGAAGAGGGAGAAAACACCTTCATAATTTAAAAAATTTAATGTATACAACTCCGTAGGAAAATTACATTTTGTCAGCTTATAGACAAGTTTTAATCTCACAAACATAGTCGCCGTTTTTTGAACGGGTCTATTTTCAGGTATTGGAAATTGCCAACTCACTTCTAATTTTTCATATATTCATCATCATTCTTGATTTAGAACCAAAATTGTGAACAGTAATTTTTTTATATAGTTTTTATGCCCCTTCAGGCAAAATCATGTCACTCTACGAACAAAAAATATCTCTTTTTCACTATTATGTATATCGTGTTCCCAAAATTTGCTTTTGGGAGCAGGATATACGCGTCCCAAAATTTGCTTGCAGGAGCATGTTAATTTTTGTAGTAACAATGTTTCTGCAAAAATTATCCATAAAGCTTCTTCATTTAGAAAATTAGACTGTTTCATTTTAACTAAAAGTTTTCATCTTCAGTTAATGACATTAATTTTTCAAAACATTTTCAAATTTCTGATATCTTGGTTTTTTTCCCTGTTTCTTTACTATTTTACTCGACAGAATACGTTACATTTGTTTGTGCTTTGCTTCTCTGATTCTTTTCGCATGAAATTATTTCGCTGTTCCGACTGCTGAAAAATTTCTTCCCCACTTCTGAAATATATAGATCTATGTCTGATTACTCTCGAAACTGATTTCAAAATCTACACCAAAATAAAGTTGTTCTTGTATCTGATTTTAAAATCTATAGTTTCTGTGGTATTAAAAAAGCAAAAAAAATACGGTACTCATTCATAAACATTATCTTAAGGTACCTTGGAAACAGCCTTTTTTTTTCTTCTGATAAATATCAATCAATTTTACTAAAACGTTGTCGCATGTTTTTGTGTCTATATGCATGTTGTCAGCTAAACGTGCTATCGGCTAAATGTCTTGTCGACTAAATGTCCGTGTCGGTTAATTTTCCGGTGGGCTAGAGGTTCTTGTCGATTCACTGTCCATGTCGGCTAACTGTCCCTGGTGGCTAAGTATCCTGTTGGTTACCTGTCCATGTTGGCTAGCTGTCCGTACCTGTTAAATATCCTGTCTGCTTACTGTCCGTGTTGGCTAACTGCTGTCTTCTAACTGTCCGCGACCGATCCTTGTTGGCTTATGTTAATGCAATATTTTTATGCAATTATTTTTTTTACTCCTGAAAATGAAATTTTGTTATAGTACTACACCATCAGTTAACATGAGCTTCTACACCATGGAAGTACGGTTCATCTCCGTCTTAGTACTACTGTAATACACTATATCTTGCTGATTCATCGTGACCTTCGCAACAGCCATTTGTTCCTCTTTTCGTATACTGAAGATTCAACTCAGATGTCGCTTTATTCATCTTTTGTTGCACCCATGTTCGTGAAGCTGAGGACACGTTTCTGGAAGCAGCCATCAATCATGTCTAGTGAAATTCATCGTCTTGCCAGTTAACCAGTTTTGCCTCACCCTCCTGTCCGTGTCGAAAATGTTTCCTTGCCCTCTGCTCATAGACTTTGTTGTTTCCTCGCCATATAATTATCTTAATCCGGTTTATGCTGCTACCACTTGTTTGGATTTTCAATAGTTAAGTCCTTTCCCACTTAGTGAATTTTGTTGAATCATTAAATTTAATTCAAGTAATTAAGTCATTTCAAAATCAAGTTAGAAAGATGTACATTCATGTTCATATATTTAACTTATGGCTGTTCTTGAAATTTACGATCAAAAGCAATTCTTTCTTTTGCTGGAAAAACAGGGATTATCTGGATGAAGCTATTTCTGGTGCATAATAATATTCTATATAATAGTTTTCAGGTATTTAAGATAATTCTGGTTAATATCGAGAGATGCAATATTGTGAGATTATAAGTGAATTGAGTTAATTATCAATTGATTTCCATTTGTAATTGTAAGATATTCTTTATTTTAATAATAATGTACTAAATTATGTAAAAATGTATTTTTTTTTACTCTTGGGAGTATCATCATTATATGCTAATAGTTGAAGTTAATTTTAAAGGTAGAATAAAAGTCTGTTTCACTCTATAAATTTAGTATGATGTTTTATTTTATTAACTTGTCTGCTTATACACTCACTTCCAAAAGTTAAGCACGGAGAGGAAAATGTTAATTTCCGGAAGCCAATCAGTATTGAAGAGGATGCAATTCGCTGCAGAGGTAGATGGAAGTATGCAAATATGTAAGGTACCAGCCAAACGCGCTTTCATGTCAAGAAATATGCAAAAAAGGCAGTCTTATAAGAAGCCAACTTTATGAAGGGCTACAGAAGTTGATTGTAAGGGCTGATAGAAGGTGTTTAAAACTTCTGTACAGTTTGTTTTCAAGACATACATGTTTCTATGACTTCCAGAAGACGAATGGAAGATTCTGAGCGCTGGCGTGCTGTGGGGCGCATTGAAGCAGAACAGTCGATCACAGATGTTGCTCTTTTCTTCAGCGTTCATCATTCTATAATTTCACGCTTACGGAAACAATTCCAAACCACACAGACAGTTGTCTGAAGGCCCATAGCCGGTCGCCCAAGGGTTACAACCCCCGCGGAAGATCAATATATTGCTATTGTAGACAAGCAGAATCGCAGAGTGACCTCCACACGTGTGACATCTATGGTTACAGCGTCCATTGGTAAGGCGATATCTGCAGCTACTGTACACCGAAGATTACATATGAGTGAACTGTACGCCCGAGTACCTCGAGTTTGTGTTCCTCTATCCGTTCAATCAAGAGGGGCACGATTACAGTGGTGCCGGGAAATTGGTATGTGACTGTGTACGTCTGACTAGGGCAATGTCATGTTTATTGATGAGTCAAGATTTGTTCTGGAACCAGATGACAAGCATATAAGGATATAGCGTGAACAACGAATACGCAATCAGTCCCAAAACATCACCGAACATCACGCATTCCGAGGCGGAAGTATTATGGTGTGGGTAGGGATTTCATTAGGATCCGCACCGACCTTCTCATCTTTAAACGGGTTTCTTTGACGGCTGTCCGGAATCAAGATGAAGTTATAGAACCCATTGTGAGATTGTACGCTGCAGCAGTAGGCTCTACGTTTGTTTTAATGGCCGTCCCCATAGAGCTGACATCGTCGATGACTACCTGAAGAGTGAAGGGATTGCGCCTATGGCGTGGCCAGCATATTCGCTCGACCTTAATCCCACTGAAAATGTTTGGGATGCTTTCGGCTGTGCTGTATCTTCACGTTTCCCACCTCCAGCCACTCTTATTGAGCTGAACTGCTCTACAAGAAGAATGGCGATTGCTTAATTCTGCCGTGGTTGACCACCTAATTGAAAGCACGGTCACAAGGTGTAAACTTTGTATACAGATGAAGGGGGGTTATCACATACCCTATTAATGTCCTTTTTTTCATTTTATGCTGTTTATTTTCACTTTATACATAGTTCTGTTTAAGTCTCTAGCATGTCATTATCTTGACTTACAAAAATTTAATATTGTTTTCATTTCTGTATATAATTATTGATTTTATTTTATGCATAAATATATATGCTACTTTTCTGCCGAATTTTGTGTCAATCAAAGCAGTATTTGTTGACTTTTTTGCATTTTACATATTCGTGCTTAACTTCTGAAAGGGAGTGTACATGATAGTTATCATTGGATTGTTCCGGTATTTAATTTAAAACTCATAACACAAATTTAATTTATTGGTATTTTTGGCTAATGTTAAGTTGTTTCAATGTACTAACCACTAAAAGCACTAGTTTATATTTGGTGCTCTTCTAAAGCACTAATATAACATAACAGTTTTTAATATTTCATAATCCGCTTTAGCTGCTCAAATCTTACTTGCATAGGCAGTTGAAATTACAATTACTTTCATTTCACTTGATAATCAACTTGTCTTCCGAATCTCTGGTCGATCCTGTAATACCTTTTTGGTCTAGCAGTTTCCCTATACAGCATTATGTATTGTTCATACTCATCTTCATCATAATATTGTAAACTGTATATGAATACATTTTTTGCTGTGATATGGGAAAGCTGGTTAGTCACGGATGATTTTCTGTGACTAACAGGAGGCAAGAGTTAAAAAGCTAGGAATTTCTCGGAGAATTAAAAACTGCTATTGATTGTAGATTGACTAAGAATGTTTTAAAAATATAAACTCAAAGCAAAACTGTACACAAATCGAAAATGGTGCTAGGCGATGGACGTTATTGTCATTGATTTGACTTTTTTTTTTTTTTTTTTTTTTTGAAAAATAAAGAAAAAGAAGTAGCATAATGCTGTTGATTTTGAATTATGCCTAATAGCATCCAGAGTTACGTAAAGTAAGATTGACTTATTGTGTTTACCTGCTAATATAACTGGTAAATAATAACTTTTGAATCTTGAAATAATCAAACCAATGTCATCGCCAGTACAATCGTTATTATAATTACACTTACCAAAAATGCAGATAATTGATTAAAAAAATTCCTTTAGCGTATGCAGTTGAAACATATACATGTATGCAGTCTTTTTTTACTGACCCGATAGTGCGAAAATCAAAGGTGGGGGAGTTATGCAAATAATTTAATCTCCGAAGGTCTTGGTTACAGTCAGAATATAACAAATGAAAAGTATTCATGGATAAACTACTGGTAACTATCTCAATATTATTTATTTAAAAGAACCTATGGCCCAATAAAAATGTTTAGTAATATTCTAATGAGGTATTTTCATTTCTACTTCCCTGTATTTTGAATTTGGCCGCTTTTATTTTAATCCACTGCTACTACCTAGGCCTCAAATCGTCATCATCATCACCGGTGTCATCGTTTTCGTCAGCGTTCAGTCTGTCTTCCCGTGTGCAATGATATTCATTACTACCAAGAGCATTAGATGTTCCTGTTTTCTGTAAACTCTTCACTGTTATTGCTTAATCGGAGCCCATGAACTCAAAATACACAAGCAAATGAATTGAAAACAGCAAAACGAAAGCAACCACTGCGTGGACGAATTCATTTTAAGATCTAGGGGACAGTATTTCTAAAAGCCTTAAAAGGGAAAATTTTTTTTTTTTTTTTTTTTTTTTT
>KK114577.1:565602-584241 GCA_000611955.2 Stegodyphus mimosarum | reverse complement strand
ATTACTAAGAAGAAAAAGTCATTCTGAAGTTAGTAAAAAAACTCTTCCCTTCATAAAGAAAGGTCTATTTTTTTCATCTTCAAGGTTTTTATAGCATTTCAAAAAATTAATTATACATCTTTTTCTAAACTACTATATTATTCCTACGTTATCTTGATTTAAATGTTTGTAATAATTAAGTCCTAATTTTAAATATTTACAGTTTTCGTAAACTTCTGTATCTTTTTACTGCCTTGTACGAACTATTGTAATCACGCAAAATTCCCGGTACCATATTTCAACCAAAATATCCATTTTTACCGCTATCGAATGCAATTTAACTATCTTTTTGCTTGACATCTGTACCTAAGGACAGAATAAAGGATTCTTTTCCCCCAAACGAATTATAAAACTGATTTAAAATGGATTCAGAAGAGATTTTTTTTCGTGGCGTATGTACGTACGTAGGTACGTATGTCTGTGTTTCGCATAAGTTAACCTGCAAGCAGTAGTTGTAGAATTATCAACAATTTAAAAGTTGTTTCAGTGCGGCTAAGCCTAATTTTTTTACCATAGCAGCCATATTTGTTTACATTTGAAACTTAGCAGAATACTCGATTTGTTGCCAATCTAGAGAAACTAAGCTTCGCAACAACAAAGATAACGTCTTCTTTTATTATTGCGAATTAAATCATGCTTAATCCATTCTGAAATTATCATTTAAGTTATAAAATTATCCCATATATTGACTCGGCGTAGCGTCCACAACAAATTCAGTTTTTACGATTTCGGTGTCTTTTTGCCGAGTGGGACCAAAAGCAAATTTTCACTTTTGTATACCGAAAAATCTGCCTTCTTGCTCGCTGGCCGAACGCTTGTTTTTGTGAAGAAACTCTAATTTTAATTGTAAAAATTGTTCTTTAAATTGTTTTAACTGTATTTATGCTTTATATTTTTTTATATTTTTCAATTTTTAATAAAACACATTTTGAGGTTTTGTATTTTTGCTTGCCTCGGAGTGAGAACTGAATTAATTGAATGAGAAATATATCTCTTAATGAATTTCGAGGAAATAAGTTTAAATGAAATGCAGCAAAAATGCGTATAATTTAATATTCCTTACAAGGAAGTTATGTGGTGTATACATTATATTTTTTTTCATACTGTAATTCTGTATCTTCTCTTCAATTCAAGTCAAAAACTTTGAGAAAGGAAAAGCTTTTATGCAAATTGATTATTGCCATCATCGTTAATCATATTCTCTAAAGCGATCATCTCCAGAAATGATCAAAACTGCCTGGAACATTTGGTGATCGTTTGGAGAAGCTTTCGTTGTAATTAAAAACTCTTTTACCTTCGCTGACGATGCTATTATCTCCACATGCAAAAAGAAATACAGCTAGTCCGTCAATATTTTTAAAAGCCTTGTAAAAAAAATAAAATAATTAAATTAAATTAAAAAAAGGAAAGGGGAAAAAATCTGAAAGAGTTCAGATTTTAACGATTGCCCAACAGGATTCGTTAAGTTTTTTATGCTTTCGCTGAGCTCATAGTCTATCAGTCTGCTGTTGCACTCACTTCTGCTAGCTCATTATTAAGTACCATTTTCTTCACACTTACGCTATATACAGTTGAACATCAAAATTACAAAATTTTAACAGCGTAGCAACATATGTTTAGAATTCCAGATGCCGAGTTAAGAGTTGGCATAACGTTTTTCGAATTGTTTTCAGTCTTATGCTATCAATGTTCAGTTTTCATAGTAAGATGACTTGCTAAACTTTTTTTTGTCTTTTTATTATTAACGTTTCGTGCGTTAGTTTTAATTATTAAATATCATGTTCTTCGTACTTACGCCACATAAAATTCATTTCAACAGCAAAATCAAAAAATATTTAAAAACAACATATCTTTAGAATTTTCGATCAGACAGTCTCGCGCGCTGGAGATAAAATTATTTTATTCTGTATAGTGTTGCCGCTGCTGGCTTTCAAGTAGTTGAGTTTGTTAATCAAAAATTCATTAAAATGTTAGAAAATATAAAATTCGAATTGAAAATTCGGGCTTCCAGGTGTACAGGTTCGAGTGGAGGACAACATTATTCAAAATTTATGTATGAGGAACATACATACATACATGCAAATTCTTCATTATTTAGTTTCATTAAAGATAATACAGGATGATAGTATTTAATGACAGTAATTTGAAAAGTAATTCCCTGTTTTTAGTAGACCATGCAAAATGAGACGAATAGCCCATTCGAGCTATCTTCCTTTTGGGCTAAAAGGAAATCAAGTAATTCAATCATGTTTAAAATTTATAAAATGATATTTTTCAAGTATTTGAATGGATTTGAAAACATCCAACTTATGTTCTAAATTCTTTCTTAATACTGCTTTAACAAAGCTATCAAAAAGATGCAATTCAGATTTGATTTCCTCATGTTAACACTTCGTTAATTTTTTTCTTAGTAATTTAAATTTCAATTTTCTATTAATTTACGTGATTTTACTCTGGAATGAAAGAAATTTGAAGTTATATAAGTTTTCCAGGCTTAATATTAAGAGGCATTTAAATTTACCTGTCCTTTTCAGCTAATTAACAAATGCATGTGCAGTAGAGACCCATCAATCATATGTAATTTTATTAAAAACTAGATAATGTCAAAACCGAGCTCAAAGGTTTCCTGTAATGTTCTCTGCTTGCTTTAATCAGGTAATCAAAAATCAAATTTTTTTTTTGCGCTCACATATTGGAAGTATTAATTTTATACGTCTTGAAGAAGCTCATAACTCGTTATTAAATCTTAATGGCCCACCTCCTGTCTTAGCGTTTGCATAATACTTGTTCCTCCTTCCATTTACAGAACGTGTTAGCGGAACACCTGCAAAGCAAGCTTCAAAGAGGCCCACATAACACGACTGCTTTAGACAGATTAAAAATAAAAAGTTTAGAAAAGAACCTTGGTTTACAGGAAATCGAGAAAACACCTGCAATCCATTAACCCTGAAAAATCTAATTCAGAGTTACACAAGGCGTATCATTAAATTTCTTTTCATAAATTCTTCAATGGCAGTAACTTTGGCAGGCCAGTGTAGCTATCCAGTTTCTGCGCAGGCAGTCGAAGCACTCTTAGGGTCTCAAATTTCAGGTTTCAAAATAAAAAATTGTCTCAGTTAATTCATTATTATTATTATTAGTCCAAAAGGGCGTTAAACCGAAAGGGTCTTAGTCTCAAAACAGCATTTTGCTTCGTTTCACTTTCTGCGTTGATTCAATTTTCAGACTGTTGCCACAAAATATTATCGCTATGTATTATATTTAAAGAAACTAAATAATAAGGAATCTGCATGAATGTTTCTCGCACTGTGAAAAAACGACGCTACCTAGAGCCATCAAATTTTGAATATTGTAGTCCTCTAACCGAACATGGGCCCTTGGAAACCCGAATTTTTATTTTTCGAATTTGTTTTTATTATGTATAGCAAATTTAGTAAAACTTGAAAGAATTTTTTATTAACAAACGCAACGATTTCAAAGCCAGCAATGCCAACACTGTACGGGAAAAATAATTATTATCTCCAACGCGCGAGACTATCTATCGGAAATTCTAAAGATGTACTGTTTTTAAATATTTTGTGATGATATTGCTGTTGAATTGAATTTTATGCGAAGAACATGATATTTAATAAATAAAGGTAGCACACAAAAAGTTAAAAAAAAACGCCCTTTTGTGAGTAATATAAAATCTGAAAGCTCTGATTTTCTTTTCTTTTCTATCTCTCTCTCTTTTTTTTTCTTTTGTATCACTTTCTCTAACAAAAAATGAATAATTTAATAGTACTCTAAATTGAACTGATAAATAAATAACGCAATCTATATTTCAGACCATATGCAAATTCGTCCTACTGACGAGGTAAAAATAAAATGTCCTTACTGACTTTACTGTTGGTAGCAATGTTTTTCTAATTTCATAAAATAATGTCATAATATTAATAACACTATGTCACAATCATTATAAATATGTTAATTCCCAACTTTCTTTAGGCTGATATGTCTTTCTTAACTGTCTTGTAATGGCATTCTCATCTCATGGCCGGCAAATGGATATTTGCTTCTCGTGGGCGTTTAAATTTGAAAAGTTGCTTACCAACACCGCCATAAAGTAGGCTAAAAATAATGACAGAATTGCCAAAAATTATTAATTAATTTAATGTTTCAGACTCAGCGATAATTGTGAATAAAACAACATACTGTTGCGGGCTTACGGGTTGGTAATAGATTGAATGCACACAGGTCCGATGATAGGTTAATAAACATTTATTTTATCAAAATAACCACTTCAAAATTCTGGAATTTTCTACAGAAATACCCATACAGATGTCACAGTTTGACACAGTACAATCAGTAGTTACGCTTCAAACACTAAAAACGTTAAACACAACGCAATGCAAAGTACATCTAAAAATAAAGCTAGCTAGCTATATCTCAGTTCACGCGGACTAACGACTCGCACAACAAACTAAGCAACTGAGAGTAGATGCTCTGTCTTCGGCTTTAAATAGTTTTCAACCGGCCGCAGAGATATTTCTAGTACTTTCTGCTTCTCGAAATTACTAATATGAGGGTAGAATTACGATTACAGCTAACATAGTAGTCAATTACATTTATTCAATTTCAGTACATATAACGGTGATAGAGGACCAAAATGTCGCCAAAACCGTTGCCAGCTGGGCGATATCTCGTCAAATTACCAAGATACCCATTTGCTCAATGTTAAATGGACTTGCCGCCGCTGTATTCTTATTTTTCCGGCATAGTTTCTCTTTAGATATTTCATGTTACGAAAGAATTACAACAATTTTACTTATAATTCTACTAAAATCATCTATCTATGTACAAAATTCGTAACAATACGTACATCGGTTTCATTACACATTGCATGCAGCCTCTTACTCTTTCTGACAACCGGGCTTCGCCTTTCGCTCGAATACAAAAGTGCCTGGCTTCAATGAACGAAAGAAAGATATTCCTACCTCGGATGCAATGTTTTACTAGGTTTTTGATCTGACAGCTCCCTAATGGTAATGATTCTGAAATTAATAAATTTCTTTTATTATGTACATTCTTAGGAAGTGTTATCACGTAACAGTTTTCATAAATTATTGTTTATTTCATACAGATTACTAACATTACATTTTTTTATCCGATAGATAAGAATTATTATACAGTGTGCTTACTTTAAGTTGGAAACATATGGGAAATTTTGTTATTATTGAAATGACAGAGTAAAATTTTACTCCTGATTAAGCGTTTTGCTTGCCCAGAATTTAAAAAATTCTTAGATATAAATTTCATACTATGCACGGTGAGTACAGTTACCTAAATTTTTACTTTCAGTTTCAAGTAAAGTACCTTTAGTTATAAAAATACACAAAAAAAGTTCCTTGGAAAAGTTTATAATTTAAGGTAATTATGTATTATCCCGTCCACCGGCCAAATAGCGTGATGCAACGGGATTTAACGCCAATTATGGATGATCACAACCTTTAGAATCCCGTAGCAACGATTGGCGACGAAATTTCCGCCAACATTTGAAGGGATAATACGTAAACACCGGATTTCAAATTTAAAAAAATAGGTAGCTTGTTAATTGTTTAATAGCTCAAAAATGCTCGAAACGCGATTTTGCGTTGCTTCACTTTTCATTCCAGCCTGTTGCCAGTCAGAAAAAACTAAGATATTATTCTTTCATATTTAACATGTCTGTTATTAATAAACTAAACTATTTAGAAGTAATAGATGCATATCTTAAAGATTTTATTTATTTATTGTTTTATATTTTAATCTGATTGATTTAAATACAAATGCATTTAATTTATGATATATCGAACGAAAAACACTAAATATTTTTAAAGAATATTTTTTTTCACTTTTTAAATATGCATAAGATATATTGCGTTTCCATATTAATACAAATGCTTATTCATATAATACACTATAAAATGTTTTGTTAATCCGTCTAGGCTCATCCCTATCGATAACCCCTGCCGATAAACCACATGAAACTCTAAAACGGCCTTTGGAGCATTATTAAAATCTGAGCTCTTTCAGACTTCTTCTTCTTCTTTTTTTTTTTTTTTTTTTTTGTTAGTGTTGAAGATAACTGAGATAATTTTTGTATGGCTATTTTGGTATTTGATAATTTGTATATGAAAAATATGATAAAATGTTCTTATTATCATTATAAATTGTTTTATTAACATTATCCTTTATTTTCTATATAAAAATATTAAAAATACCAAAATTAACAAAATAAAAATTTTTTATAGTGGTTAATAAGTGAAGAAAATGTGAATATGTATTTAATTTTTTGTATTTCAGTTTAAGTTTTAATTTTAAACAACATTTTCAAGTAATCTTTTTGTGTATTTTTGTACAATATAAAAATTATACCTAGGCATTTTTAAAAGTTTCGTGGCAAGCAAAATTTTTTATGAGTACATTTTTGTTAGATGAATGGTAAAAAAAGTTTTGCGTTTGTTTTTAACGCAAGTAGAGCTAAAGCATATAGCCTACTTGCATCAACTCATATTTCTACGAAATACAGAAAATTCCTGTTAATATAGTTACTATTTACTTTAATAAGAAACTACATAGTTTGATACGAAATTTTGTATGTATCTGGATTGAAAAATGATTTTAAGATCCTCGCAAGTAAATCCGAATTTGCTAATACTTCAAAGCTTCACTGTTCATTCTAAATACATAAATAGCTATTATTTACCAGTAATTTATTTATACATTTTTATACATTAACTATGAAAAGAAGATTTAGAAACGGGGAAGAGAAAAAAAAAAGATATGCACGACAGCAAATAAATTCGTTAGATAAATTTATAATTCAGGCAGAAGAGCAAGCTGCAAAAAGAAAGTGAACCAGAAGCTCAGAAGAGTTAAGCAGCTGAGAAGGAAAGTGAAACCGAAAGAATCGATAAGCGATCTGAAATTGACAGTAAAATATCAACAATTAAAGATATAGATATTATCACTGAAGAAACAGATAACAGCGAAGAGAAATCAGATAAAAGAAATTATCAGCGGACTATGATAAAAAATAAAAGATGAACGTGGGTTTTTCAGTGATATTGCATTGTGGCCACTGAACTTGTATGATGAAATGATACAATATTACCGTATATTCCCGTGTATAACGAGCACTTTTAATAGGACCGAAAGATATAAAAACTATAGCTTAAAAATAAGGAAAAAATTTGATTTTTACATGCAAAACAAATTGCTGCTTGTTTAAAAGAAATGACATACCGTGTGAAAATTACATTTGCATTATCGGATAACATGAGTTCATCATGTTCGTTTTTCGTTATACCTTCAGGCATATCATCGAATTTTGTTTCATCTTCAACATCATTGTTATTTTGATCCATAAAAAAATAATCGTTTTCCGTTCCATCTTTCACCAACACCAAACATTCTTACTGTAGGACTTCCATTTTCTTTCTCAAAATGAATGGCTTTGCATTTGAAACCAACACCGTGTTTCTTTTTGTAAAATTTGTAATTGTTATGGAGATACAGTTCACTTTGTGGAAAGCTGCATCCTGACGCGGGGGGTAAGAATGAAATATGATTTTACGACCATAGAGATATTGGCACAAAATTGGAAAAAGCTACAGAATTTTGCAAAAGAAATTATGAACATTATTAACAGTCATCGAGAGAAAATTGGTATAATTGTGTGATATGGGGTGTTATTTGTGTATATGGTTACGTGTTGTCTTATTTATTTGTTTTTAGTTTACTAACCAGTTCTATTTTGATTATGTTTTGTTCGTTTTGTGTGGTTGTGAATGTCAGCTGCAACCATTTCATTTGTTTGTTTTGTTTCTTAAGTTTGCGTTATTTAATTTTTTATTTACTCGGATCCAGGGCCTGGTTTCTCGAATTTTCGTGTTAATTTAGAGATTTATTTGCATTTTCTTTAATTTTTGTTATGGGTCAATTTATTGGGGCACGGCCGGGTCGCTGGCTCTAAGTTTGTTGTTGGAAGGGCTTGTCCTCGCTTTGTCATAGGGTCGGCTCACGCCGACCAGGTGGACAGAGGGCTTTGCCCCCTAGAGTTGACCGTGTTTCTTTTCGCTTGAGCCATATTTAGTACTGAAAGCAGCACGAGATCAACTGCATTTTCAGGAAAAGTAAATGCGATTTACCAAAGCCTTCAATTTTCACTTTAAAATCACGGCTTCAAATGACTACAGAAAGAGAAAACATCTAACTCCTAATTCCATGAATTCATTCAGGTTGGATAAGCTCTACAATAACATTCTTTTGGAATCCTGTATCGAATACAATCCACTTTCTTTGCTGGAATATTTACTCCCTCAAGCATTTAACCCCCGCACATTACTGTTCTCCTTATCGCTTGTCAGTGCGGTTTATCATTGTTCGAAATGTTTGAACAAGTGACCTAAAACGATAAGAGCATTCCATATGTATCTTTTAGAATCTTTCTTCTTGAAGGATAGGGTGCGCGTTATACGGCGATAATGCCTAAATTTTTTTTTTTTTAAAAAAAAGGTAGCTTGAAATTATAAACACGCGTAATACGCCAGAAAACACGGTACATATAATAAGTAATCTGTGCAGTAATAGAGAAATTACACCCCTTAAAGTAAAATCTTTAAACAAAAACCGAACCTAATATAGAGGTATTTAGAAGACAAATTTTTATTGTGCGAAAACAAATGGCACTAAAGAATTCCGTTTGTCGTTGATATATTCAGGAATATGTCAATCAATTTATTGTCATGTATGGAGACTATTTTCCCATGCACAGACAAAATTTTCAACCGGATTCAATGATTGCATAATTTTATCCAGAAACTTAAGAAAACAAGACACTTCTCGGTGCAATATAAATAAATATTTTCTGTACAAAAGTGATTGTCTGTTGTTCGGAATAGAAGTATTCCCGAACCCTTTTAGGACGCGTCGCCACTGTGAATTTCTTGGTGAGTTTAGGGAACACAGAGAAGACACAGTCAAATTCAAAGGAAAATTTTAAGCTGTACTGAGTATCTTTCGACAGCTTTTTGCAAAATTTAACAGTTCAGATAGTGGACAGGTAAATTATTTATCGCATAGGATATGCAAAAAATTTGTAAGTTTAATGGGTAATGGAATCAAGAAATAGTTCATTCCTGAAGTTCAAGAAGCAGTTTCTGACTGTATTATTGTAGACCCAACTCCTGTTGTAGCTCATATAGATCAATTCACTTTTATTATGAGATCTTCAGTCTCCACATATGAAACGAATAAACGACACTAGATGGGCATCAAGAATAGTTGAAATTTCAGCATTAAATTCTATCAGAATATTAAAGAAGCACTTACTTAAATTAGTATGTCCGATAATGAAAAATTAGCGAACAAATCGGAGACCAAAAAAATTAGCAGAATATTTCAATAAGTATGAAACAACCTCATTAACAGTTTTATAAGATAAGTTACTACAATGATTAAATAGTGCAAGCAAATCGTTAGAAGATACGCAGTATAGTTTATTATTAGGAATAAATCTTTTGAAATCACTTTCAAATTTTATCATGAATCTCAGGATCAATCTCGATGATAACCAATTTACTATCGGAAAACCGAAACTACTAAGAGACCAGTATTAAAAGAAGAAACCTGCATTTTAAAGAAGCAACTCTAAATGAAATATATTTTACTGAAACAAAAATTTACGATAAACGTACATAATTGCTATGTGACTGACTATGTTTCATGCACTAAAACGGAGCTTAGTATACTGTCATTCTGAATTTTCTCAGAGAAGCGCCATTTACAGTAATGTATTAAAGGATTATTTTTCAGTTTTAAAATGCACGACGTCTAATTTAATGAATGCATAGAAAGCACATCTATAGAATGTCAAATTTTGTGAAATATTTTAAAGCTGAAATTGTTCGTTTTATTGCATCAAGGAAAGAAGAAAATGTTGTTAATTCTGTTGACATGTACACAGCACTAATTACATGTTTGCATTCTAAAGAGTTCTAAAAATATTTTTGACAGTTCCTATTCGCAATGCAAATGGTGAACGATCATTTTCAGTTCTCAAGAGGGTTAAAAATTATTTGAGAAATTTCACTGTCAATTGTCAATGACGTTTATTGAAAACGATGTTGCTTGGTTATTAGATTATGAATTTGTAACTGATATATTTGTTACAGCTAAAGGGAGGAAAGTTCCTATACGAGTGAAATAAATTAAGAGAATTTTCGTATTTGATCTACGATCTCCAGAACTATTGGACAGATTTTAATAAAATTTGGTGTGAACATAGGTTGATATAATACAAACAAAATAAACATTCAACAGTTATAATAGACACACATGTTCGTGTGTAACACTCATGGGAGTCTAAAGATCTGAAACAGCGGTTGCAGAAGACACAAAAGAAATGGGTTAATAGGGGGTATGGTCCCCTCTTACGGCCATACAGGCCTCGCAGCGTGATGCCATGCAGGAAATAAGGCAGTTTATCAGTGCTTGTGGCAATTGGTCCCTCATTCAGCAATGCAGTTTTCAGTTTTTGGATGGTTTTCGGAGGGGGGTTGCGAGTTGCAATTTCCCTCCCCAGAGCGTCCCAGACATGCTCTATAGGGCTGAGGTCTAGAGACCTGACTGGCCAATCCATCCGGCGAATATCCTCACTCTCGAGAAATTAGTCGACCAGAAGAGTTCTATGTGGCCTCGCGTTATTGTCCTGTAAGACGAACTTGGGGCCCACTGCAACCCGGAAAAGGTGAACATAGGAGTCCAAGACCTCATTTCTATACCTCACACCAGTCACAGAGCCTCTGTCAAAAACGTGGAGAGGTGTGTGGCAATCCAACATGATGCCTGTCCAGACCATTACACCGCCACAATTGTTGATTTCACGGACATTGGAGGGTAGGTAGCGGGTCCTTGGCTCTCTCTATGAAAGTACGGCGAGAATCGGTGTTAAGCTAAAACGGGACTCGTCGTGGAACAGAGCGGTCCCCCATTGCTCCGTACTCCAATCACTATGCTGCTTGCACCATGCTAATCGGACTCTCCTGTCCGTAGATGTGAGCGGGACGCAAACAACCTGTCTTCTGGCAAACAACCCTCTCTCTTTCAGGCTTTTGGAAACAGTCACCCTTGTTACATGAGTCCCTGTGGCTGCATACAGGTCCCAAGACAGCTGAGAAGCTGTAACGCCTAGCTAAAATGGGCAAATAGCGATCTTCTTTGGCCGTCGTGGCTCTTGGACGACCTTACCCAGGCTTTCTCTTGAAGGATCCAGTATCCTGGAACTGTTTCCATAGGTTATTCGACGCTGGGAGTTAAATTAAATGCTCTGCATATCTGGACTTGCCGCTGGCCTTTCTCCCCATAATTCACCACCTCATTCCATCATCTAAACGTTGGTGGTTACTCATTTTTGATGTTCCGATGTTAATATAACCGATTGTTGCAAAATAACACCAAGAAATTCGTCGAGGTGTGCTAGCGAACGCAATTCGTCTTACCCTCCACGCACTTATAAAGCCTGTTTTTCTACTGTACACACACGTGTATGCTTGCGTATTTGCCGTACAAGATCTGCATTTTTATCTAGAAGCAGTGGTTTTCCTCTTCAGTTCAGTCCTTTTCATGTAATTCGATAAAATATACAAATTCTCTTAATTTATTTCACTAGTGTATTTAGTTTATTATCTTATATTCCAAACTGGAATCAAATAACATCATTTTTCTATAAACATCATTGACAATAATTGTCAACCATTTTCTATAAAGACAATAATTATCAATCAATTTAAATCAATATATTATTATTATTAAATGAATCTCTTTTATTGCAGTCATTTAAATACACTAAAGATTGATTTATTGCGACATTTTTGTTTTTGTCCGCGCACAAAGAGTTTTGCAGCAAAATCACGTAGAGAAACACGATAAAAGACTTGGTTTTTTAAGACTCAAATCAGCATTAATCACTTTGTTTACAACTGATACTGAGCATTTTTATGATTTTGCAGCTGTCCTTTGACGTGGTGATTTCCTTTCAACATTAAAGATTTATTTGAAACATTTCTTTTTTTCACTTGGATATGTATTTGGAACAATGCTTCCACTTGAAGCCAAACTTTGATGTCATTTTCCTTTCTTTTTGACAACACTACTTATTGTAGCTTTAGATATCGAAAAACCATGGTTTTCACAGCGTTTTTTAATAACTAGATACGAATAGTTTTCTTTGGAAGGAGTACAAAAATAGCCATCCATTCATTACTTGCTACCACTTTGTTTGAAACCTAAACTGTCAAGTAGCTGACAATAATTTATATTTTAAAGTAAGAAAATAAGAAGCTAATGAACAGAACATTAAGAAATTGTTGGAATCTCATGGAGAAGGCCTATCAAATGAAGAAGTGAAAAATTTGACAGATAATAAAAATAAATTTATGCATTGAAAATGCTTTAGAAAATACTGCTGAAGGGGGGGGATTGTCAACAAACTTTAAAAAATATTGTTTTTAACCTTATTGTATTTGTGTTATTTTTTTTTAAATACTTCATATGACAATTTAATTATTGCAATCGACCTTGTTTTACATTTCATTCATTTAACACTTTTTCTCCAAGTTTAAAAGATATTTATGTCCCAATTACTATCATGAGTTTAACTTCTGGAAAGCAGTATGTAGAAATCATGTTTTGTCTCTTGAAATAGCTGAACTGTTTATAAATTTTTCCAACTAGAAATGCTGTGTTATAGTTTGATCATGAAACATGGACATTTTCTTGTCCGTAGAAGACTAAAAAACCCATCAAAATAACAACCACATAGTTCACATAATCTTAAATAGTCACATCACATAACTTTTACATAAAGAATATTTAAATAAATGACCTATTCCCAAATTTACCTTATAAATGTATTGAACAACTTATGGCAATACTTTTTTATTGAAATGAAGTAGGAAAAAGGTGAATTTTCTAGATATATGATCCAACAAAGGTTAGAAGAAAGAAAACACATGGAACATGAACATAAGTTTCAAGAATGTAAATTAAATTCAAATTTGGGTGAACTAAAAATCCTTATCAAATTACTGTGATGAAATCACGAAAGTGTTTTAAATCCATTGCAACATTATGATCTTCATGATGATATAGAAAAAGGTAAGACACTTTTTTTTTATTAAATTTTGACTTTAGAAGATAAATATTTGAAATTTTTAGAACAAAGTTGTGTACTTAATCAAAACATAATAAATACATGTCTGTCTAGACATAAAAATCCTAAAATACACAGTGCTGTAAAGCAGATGTTTTAACATCAAAAAACTTTTATATCCATTTAAGAGCTTTATAAAAATGTCATAAATTAACTCCTTTTATTTATTTATTTTTAAAGTCTAAATCTAATGGTTTGCTTTCATAATCTGAAATATCCATATTACTTTAATCCTAAACTGTGCATATTTCAGGCTTCCTCTTGCATAATGTGTAAAACACACGTCAAACCCCTGGCTTTAAACTCAGGAACCGATGGTACGTAGCAGCCTTGCAAGGTATTTTTCATTTACATTATAAATTATTTTGTATTTTTTGTATTAAGTAATTCATTTTGAAGATCCAAATATTAGTAGTTGTAATTAAAAATCAAATCTATATACTATATAAAATGCTAAGTCCTGATTGAATGATGAATCATGTATATATTTAAATCATTATAAGCTAGAAATGTAAAATTTGGATGGTTCAATGTTTATAAAACTTAGGCACCTATGAAAAATTTTCAGAAATTTAACCTCCAGTGGGTTTTATTTCTTTTTTAAAAAAGGGCACTAATGTCTTGAGAAACTATAATATGCTTAAAAACTGGCATACAAATTCTTAATTATTAAAAAAAAACATAATATTTATACAAGATCTCACAACTTTAATGCAATTCAGATGTCACTGATCTACAGTGCATTAGCATTACAAAAGCATTTTCTGTGTGTAATTTACAATCAGAATCAAATATTTTTTTTAAAATTAATATACATACAAAAGCATTTATATACATATAGGAAAATGAATACCACAATATTTAAAAGGGGTTTTACAGTTACAGGAAAGTTAAGTAATAACCCAAATTAATTTTGTCCAATGAAAAATCCAGTGTTGATTAGACCATTTAAAATGTTTTTAATCGTATTATAATCATAGCTATTAAGTAATTTTTAACTATTAATTCTTATTTCAAGTTTTACATATTGCTCCACAGTTCAATACATTTATTGTCTCCAATATGTTGTCATACAGGGCATATGTTGTCTTACTGAATTAGGGAATTTCTTTTGCATTTACCAAAAATCAAAGATTGAATTACATTACTTTACATTTTGGCATTGAGTACAGTTAAAAAATTGGAGAGAGACGAAATGCAGTCAGATTGAATTGTTCATCGAAAGAGACCAATTCCCCTGGAAATATAAGGACCTTTCTAATGAACGCAGCAACAATTTTTGTTGAAAAAATATTTTTTAAGTTTTTATATTTAAAATTTTTTCATTACATTTAATACATATTAAAATTTTTACTTTCTACAATACATACCACATTTAAAAATTTTTGCACTTAGTTTTTCAATTAAAATTTTTCTTATTTCCTAGGGGATAATCAAATTCAATTATTAATATACATATATATGCAAAACAATTTTTTAAAAACAAAATATAAGGATGCTTAGTATTTTCATGCAGTAAGCTGCTGAAAAATTATCATTGAAGACAAAGCATAGTTTCAATTGGGGTCTGTTGAATGTGCTCGGAGTTTTTAATTACTTCTTGTGAGTTTTAATCAAGTCTTTTCACCAAGTTTTATAACATTTTAAATTCTTTGGATTATATGCTGTATGTTTAAAGGTAATCATTTTGATTCAAATTTTTCACTGAAGTATTTTTTTTAACTTTCGTTTTCAAGTCTGTAAATAAAATAGAACTCTCTTTATTCAAGATTCTAATTACAATTTACTTTATTTTTTCCTTGCTTTGGGGAAGAGCTAGAATTTTCGGATGAACTATTATTATTAAAATACATCAAAATGGTTCATCGGCCAATTCTCCATACAGAAAAGCAAGGATTTTTGTAGAAGAGAGATTTTAACTGATTTCAATGTTCCTTCGCTCTGACGAAGTGGCACTGAAGTTGATTGAACTCCTCTTCTGTTTTGTTCATATATGGATTTCAATTTAGTCTTTATGAAAAATTAGTTCTAAATTTCTTACTTTATGTCTTTAATAATATATATATACATATGATTCTAAACCACAAAAATATTTCTTAAGATCATATTCTATTTTTCCATTCGATTATTTTTTAAATAATTTAATATAACGGTAAGAGCTTCCACTTTTCAAAACCGGTTGTTCTGAACCCCCACCATTATCTGCTGCGGAGTTAATGACAGGCATTAAGAAACAGAAGTTGTCTTCCTTGGAAATTAAATTATTTTCAGTATGTTATTTTATATGAATAAAACAGTCCCCCCCCCAAAAAAAATCAAAAGTTAAAAAATTTAAATAAAAAACAATACACTATTTATAATAGTTTTATTACAAAACTTAATACAAATGCAAAAAATGCAGTGTAACTTGCTGCAAATACTTTACATAAAAAGGGAAAAAATACATACATAAACAAAAAAGGATGAACACACATAAATTCTCACATTTGTCAGATTTGACTGTTTAAATAACTCTAAACTAGAGGATAACTTGCTTGAGAAGCAATACCACATTGATTGTTCTTGTTCCTTGACATCTTAATATAGCCTTGATCACCCCATGTGGTGCCCCAGCTAAAAGAAAAGTGATTACTGATTAATATCTCTAAAACTGTACCTAATTTACAACACACTTTAATATACAAAAAATGGGTATGCTTAATTACTTTCACGGTTATGCTAATCTAGCCATTTAGACCGATTTTTTATTCAACATTTATATCAGTTTAAGATATTTCAGAGAAGAACAAGAAACGTTAAAGACAATATAAAAAAAACCACTTAGAATAATAAATACATATACACAGATATTGAACTGGAAACAGTATACAGGGCATACTTGCCAACCTACAACATTCAAAAATCGGAAGATTTATTTTCAACAACAAAAAGATTTTTAAACGATAAGAATATATTTTTCCATAATGAATTAACTTCAAATCATTATTAATTAATATGTGAAAGTTCAGTTACTAATTCTTAAATGCAAACAGTACATTCTGCATTAATAACCTTTTGTTTCCATAGAGAAAAGTAATTTTTGTTTTATTTTTTCAATAGAACTCATGTTGTGCTTGTGTTTTTGTGTACGAACATGGTTGAGAACATCGGCCCTTCCACCATGCAAAATCGACAAATTGCAATGACAAACAGTACATATTGCAAATGCATTTGAGGAAATATTAGACGAAAAGTCATCTGTGCTATGATTTTTGAAAAGTACCTGCATATTTTTAATTTTTGCAGACATAACTAATACAAAATATCGTAATTTCTTAAATTATTTCTCGAAAGCACATATGTTCACACAGGTTAGAGACAAGATGAACGAAATAACATCCTGGATCTAGCTTTGTGCTCATTGGCTTTTATCTTCCAGATGACATGCAGTGCCACTCTATGCTCACTAGAGAAATGGTACATCACGTTTGGACACATGTTACTCACAAAGCAGAAACATGCCATAATTTCTCACTGATGAAACTACTTCGATTTTCTATGTAGTCTACAGAAAAACCAGATGCTCTCAAACACCCCAAAACAGCAGTTGCCAACTGGTGGTCCGTGAAAACTTTTTGACGGTCCACAGAAAAATTGGAACATTTTTATTTTTATGAAGATTCAGTTTAAAAAATGACGAGTAACAAAACCTATTATGGAATATAGATCATACATTTTTTTTTTTTAAATTTTAGCTACTACTTTTAGCAAAATTCCTTCTTAATTCAGCGACTTTTGCAGGTGAGAGTTGGCATCCATGGATGGATATGCTGCTGTTATCAACAATAAAGCGAAATGGTATTCTCTTTCCTTTTGAATTACAAACATATGCTATTCTAGTCATTAATAACAGTTTTTCTCCATGTCAATAGGCAATTTGATTGATTTCTACGAGAACCATCTGCATTCTCGTTTATAATTACATCATTGGAAGTTTCAGTTCTTGTATTGTCTAACTGTTGATGATTGATGATGCCATTGCTAAGCGAGCGATGATTATTATGTTTACAATAATTAAAATTAGCGGCATAACACTTTCAGTTTATTGATATTGCTTTGCATTTGCCAGTTTCTTCTTGCTTTTCATGAAGTTCTTTTCAGTGATACGGAAATGTGAAGACGAAGAAAGGTAAGATTTTTGTACTTCTCACGTATATATTTTTTCCATGTGAACGAAATATGTGTATCAGTGGGATGTAAATAGTGTTTTTTAATTGTTACTCATAATCAGGGGTGTAGCCTGAATTTCAATAAAAGCATGCTGCTGAACACCAAACGTTTCAAAAATTATATTAACAAACGAAAATTAGAATTACATGTATTGGAAAATTGAATATTGTTTTTGCATATTAAAATCTTGTTAAACATTGCATAATATGAAAATAATTTCATACATTTAATCAATATTGTAAAATTCCTCAGATTTAAGGACTGAAATGGATATTTTTCAGGTAAGGTTTGTAGACAGGTTATATCATAATTCTTTTGCTTCATTTATGCAGATCACAGTGAGATATATTTAAGTATAATCAGCAAATGAATTATATTAATCATTGATAAAATTTGAGCAGTGGTACATTTAATGCTGATATTAGCAAAATCAGTTATTCAATCTTGAATTTCACTGATCACGTTATGAATACTGTTAGTATTTATCCATGATATAAATTTACGTGTAAGTTTATTTTCTGTCTCAAAAGAAAAATTGAGAATATCCAGTTCAAACAATTAACAAGACTCTTGTTAGATTAGTTAAACTTCAGAAAAATTGTAATGAAAAGAAGGAAATTTATCTGCGTTCCGAAAGCTAGTCAATTCACATCTATTATTAGATTCAAGCTTTTCCCATGTTTACTTGAAGATATTACAGTCTTACAAATACAGGCAACTATTTTACATATTCCAATACACTTTCTGTTTGGCAGGAGAGGAACTTTTATTTTTGTTTCTCATGTCTGTTGGCATTTTAAGACTTGTGCTTTTTGATTGAAGTAAACTGAAAAGCCACTATTTTATTTATATGGTGTTGATATGATTCTTTTTAACCTGCAGTATATAAAATCATTCCAAGCAAAAAAATATCTATATTAAGTTGCGACTACATCTTCTACTTTTATTTCAATTTTACATGATTTTATCTATTTGTGGAACCAGCAAACTGATCAAGACAAAGTTATACAGATTTGTTAATTTACTTATTTTAGCTTTATCTATTCCGTATTGCTCGTAAGCGGAAAGCTTTAAACCTATATTAGTCAGGTATTAGCCAGTTAGTATTATATTATATATTAATTTCTAAAATTACAAGTGCTTGAAATTTTAACGAG
>KK114577.1:552391-565552 GCA_000611955.2 Stegodyphus mimosarum | reverse complement strand
TATTAAGTAAGTATATATAAATGAATTAAAATAACCATAAAAATTATATAAAATTTTCAAATTAATAATAACTTGAAAACATTAAATGAAGTCATTAAACAAATGAAAAGTAAGTTCATAATAACAAGACATGATACAGAAGATAAAAGGTATGTTTTCCCTCTCTCTTTTTGCTTCTTTCAAATGGCCGTAAACTAATATTTCTCCTGCATTTGTCTAGAACAGTTGAATCAATCAGTCATTTAGCTGCCTCATCACTGAGAACATTGTACTACTAGAGGTGAAATGATATTAGATTTACGAGAAAGCGGAAGGACAAATAAATAAGTAAGTCTTACACAGGCTTTAAACAACCTCAGCCTGCAATTTACAGTAGTAGTCAGCATCTTGGTTCACATAAAACAGCTTCACCAACAAAGCTTTTATCTTTCTCACTCACCATGCTTGTTCACTTACATGGGATGTAATAGAAAACTGGTTCTGGAACAAGAGCGTAAGTATTTATAATCACCCGAAATGTCTCATTTGCATATTTCCATCTGTTGTTCATATCAGCGCCATCTGTTGACTGTTTTTTATTATTATTATTATTATTTTGTTATCTTAAAAAAACTTCTGTGACCAATCAATGCTAAACCTGTTCAATGCCAATCAATGCAAACTGTTTTTATTTTGGTCACTTTTTTTGGGGGGGGTTATGAATTTTTAAGTTTTTACAGACTTTTTGCCCACTCTATATTTCATAATTGTAACATCTATTTCAAGACATGTGTAGTACGAAAAGTAATATTTACATTAACATGCACAAAACTGTCAACTTTGACGATTTTTAAGAATGCTTTGTTTAAGTGACCTAGTGATAGCAACTTCACCCTACAACTAAACTAAACTGAAATAGGCCCATAGGTAATTTTTGCAATACCAGATATCTATGTTTATTGTAGGCATACTGTATGTAGTTTTGGTTTTTCTACCATCAAACATATATAAATTTATTGTTTAAAGTCTCTTTGTACCTTCTGTATATCTATGTGAAAGGTTAGCCCAACTTAAAAAAAAAAAAAAAAAAGAGGAAATGTTTACATTTTTTACTAATTGATGATTTTTTTAGTAGTTCTTTTTGGTTTTCAGATTCAAATAAAATAAGTAATAGACCCAAAATGATAGAGAAATAGCAAGCGAATACTTTGCATTTCTTTATTAAAAAGTAAAGAAAGAATAACTAATGAAAATACTATTACTTCATTAACAGGTGATCAATGAATCAGAACATCCACAGTGTTTGTCACGGCCAGACATTAGAAAAACATTCAAATTGGAGGTGAGGAAGAAATCCAAAATAACAAGAAAATATGATTCAAACTAATTAAAATTTCAATTTATTGCAGAACATGGTAGTGAGCTATAATCCACAGCCTCTGTTTGTAGAGTTTATCTAACGATGCTATGAAACCTTCAAAACTAGAAAGACACTTGAAATCGAAACACCCAGATTTTGTTCAGAAACCACTTGAATGTTTTCGAAGGACGCATGAAAATATGCAAAAAGAAGTAGGTGCTTTAAAAAATATGGTTGTTCAAGATAAGTCCTTATAAAGGTTTCTTATCTGATAGCACTTCAAATAGCGAAAAATAAAAAGCTATAAATAATTGGAGAATAATTAATGAAGCTTTGCATGTTGCAAGCCTGTGAAGAGGTTTTGGGAATAAAAGTTGCACAGAAATTGAAAGTAATTCCTTTGTCTGCTACACTCCTAAGTGCAGAATTGAAGAAATGGTGGAAGATATTGAAAATCAAGTTATAAAAATTCCCCATTTTATTCAACTTGATGAAAAATATTGAAAATCAAGTTATAAAAATTTCCCATTTTATTCAACTTGATGAATCAAGGGGTGTCAAGCAACAAGGCGCTTCTCTTTTGTTTTCTAAGGGCTGAGTGTGAAGGAAAATTACAAGAACTACTCTGCTCGCTCAACTTGCTGGGTAGAATAATGAGCTTTAGTTATTTCCTGGAACACAGAATTGAATGGAAAAAATGTATTGGGATACGTACAGATGGTGCTGCAAAAATGACTAGACATCGCTCAGGAGTTGTTGCAAAGGTGAAGAATGTTAGTCATCCAGACTTCCTGTCTACACAATGCATCATACATCATGAGATCACGGAAAAAATGTCCCCAGAACTACTCCAAGTATTATCAGATTTATTAAAATCATAAATGAAATTTGACACAAAGCGCTTAGTCTTGAATATTTAATACATTTTGTGAAGAAATGGGTTCCCAGTATTACTTATCTTCTTCACGCTGAGATGAGATGGCTTTCAAGGGACAAAGTACTGACTTGACTCTTCGCCCTGCATGAAGAAATCAAATTATTTTTTTAGCAGCAAAATAATTCAGAATTTCCTGAACTCTTGTCTGATGATGAGTGGGTAGACAAGCTTGCATACCTGTAGATTTTTTTTTCTTATTTAAACAAACATATCCTTGCAAGAACAACTTAAGGACGTGTTTACGGTATGAGGTAAAATAAGACGCTTAAAAAAAAATTCACTGTGGCAAATGTTGTTGGCAAAAAGAGATCTACAAATGTTTATAAATTTCAATATGTCAGAGAAGTATCTCAACCAGCAAGTGTTATCCATTATTCAGCAGCACTTACAGTCACTGACAGAATTTTTTTGTTTTTATTACCCAAACGAAGAAGATCCTAGGTATGGAAATATGTGGATAATAGGTCCATTTTCAGCAAATTAAGCCTGAATGAAAAAGAAAGCTTCATTTATCTGTCTTGCGACAACAGTTTAAAAACTAAATTCCACTTATTTTTATCAAGACCTCATTCCTCTATAAAAAATGAATACACATTACTGAGTGAAAAAGCAATGAAAATTTTAATTCAGTTTTCAGCAGCGTATTTGTGTAAAAAGACATTTTCATTTGTAACAGCAATTAAAACTCAGTACCAATCTCGGCTTAATATAAACGCGGCTCTCCGTCTTTCAGTGGCATCATTGGAACCCAAAATCTACAAACTGATTTCAAACAAATAGAAATAAATATCACACTAAAAATACATAATATTTAAATTTTTCATTTTTTAAAAATAATTACTCCATAACCTTGTTTCCTTTAATGGGTGCATTTCTACTAAAAAAAAATCATGAGAAATTTTAAGAATAAGAGAAAGTTGGGAGAAATAAATTGTAAATCAGGTTGGTGGGAGAACAGTCAGAAATCTGGAGAATTGGCAACTCCATCAGCCAAACAATTTCATTAAAAAAAAAAAAAAAAAAAATAAAAAAAAAAAAAAAAAAAAAAAAAAAGGAAAGAGAATATTTTGAATGAAGCATAAAACATTTCTTAACCACAAAGGGGTGTCAAGCACTGACAGTTTATGCAATTCTGTATGCATAAAATAAAAATTCCGCTTTACTCCTTAATTATACTGAAAATTAGAAAAAGACCTGTTTATAGCTGTTTCACCTTATTAAAAAAAAATTGTCTGCCTAAAAAACACTAATTCATTCAGTAATAACTAAATAGGGAAGGGAAAAACATGTTTCTGTCAAGGATTATGAGTGCATACTGCCCACTTTATTTTGGCATTTTCCTCTAAAGAAAAACATCTCAATTCAACACTGTTTTTATAATGAATATACACTCCATAACAAAAAAATTGACACACCAAGAAGCAGTTGTCCAATGGAGACAAAAATTGGTGGATAGGAAGATTATGTACAGAATAGAAAATGATTAAAATTTCAGAGTTACATAGTTACAAAGAAAGAGCTCGATAAAGTGCTGACCACCTTTAGCCTGGATGCAAGCTACCACATGGAATGGCATAGACTGATAAAGCTCCTGGATGGTCTTCTGTGGTATTTGCTAAATTTGTTCCAACATTCTCTAGTAGATGCAGTTGCCTTCCCATCATATCTCAGACAAGCTCGATGGGAGAGAGATCTGGCAGGCCAAGAAGGTGTTTGACAAGCTGTAAGACAGTTCATAGCAACACGTGCCGTATGTGGCCTGTCATTATCTTGCTGAAAAATAAGGCCAGGGCACTTCAAAAGGAACGGTAGCAGAACAGGTCTCAGAATGTCGTCCACGTACCGCTGTGTTGTAAGTGAGCCTCTAATGACGACTAAAGGGGTCAGGCTATCAAGGAAATTGGCACCCCAGACCATAACGAGGGCCTGTATGGTGTGCAATAGTGAAAGCAGCATCAGCATGCTGCTCTGGGAGACTCCAGACACGTCTTCGATGATCGTCATGCCACAGTTTGAAATGGGATACGTCGCTAAAGACTATATGTTCCCAGTCAACATCATTCAAACCTGAAAGAGCTGCAATCTGGCTCGACAGTGTTCAGGCGTGAGTGGCAGGTGACATAATGGTTGGTACGAGCGCAGATTTCGCTATATCAGCCATCTGTGAATGGTCATGGTGGACACTCATGTGCGGGTTGCACAGCTGATAGCTATGAATCAGGTGCTGTGACAGTTGATTTGATAATCACTCTGTCCTCCGATCTGTTGTGGCCCTAGGTCGACCGCTACCTTCAAGACGCTGAAATCTGCCATTGTCCACCCATTCTTGCCAGCATGTTCTAATCACCGCATCACTTCTGACTCATATGACGAGCAATTCTCCAATTTGCCCAACCTGCCTCTTTCAATCCAATGATACAACCTCTATCAAACTCCGACAGTTGCTCATAATGAGCCCGAATCCTGCAGCGAGGCATTTTTTCAGTCGTTGAAAGGTATCCAAAATCTCAATGCAACAGTTAACAGTTCAAGAACAGCTCTTTATATACATCTGCTGGAAACTGCACTATTCATTCACTGGAAACCAAGTTTTAATCATTTGGATATTTGGTCAAAACATTTATATGTACGAAATTTCAAAGCAATCGGATGATTCATTCTTGTTGCGTCGATTTTTTTGTTATAGAGTGTACATTGTATTAAGAGTTGCAGAAGTACCGTAACTTAGAAATTATTTAAACTACGTAGTAATATAAGAGAGAGCAAGTTACATGCAAGGATTTTATGAGTGTCTTGAATATAAAAAGTTTCTGAATAGCGAAATAATTTATCTCACAACATGTCATGTTCCTTTATAGATTAACATTTTAGAGGAGGGAGGTGGTAATCTGCCTGGCATTCTAATTTTTCACTTTGAAATTCACTGAGATCTAGAACATTGATGTGTGTTAGATACTAATCTGAAAGGCTTTCGCCTGCTTGTTTTCTTAATTTTTTCTCCATGGATAGGAAGTTTGGTTAATTTGTTTATGATTAAAACACTTAAGGATTATCTGGGTTGGAAGGCATTTATTGTTGAGGATTTTCTATGGGAATATGACTATGTAAGGTTGTTAACTCAGTTGACTCACAACAAAGGACAATATAAATTTATAATTTCACATAATTGTGAAATAATTATATATTATTATTATAATTATAATATTACAAATAATTATAAGAACTTTTAACTTAGATAGCTTTGAATAGGTTTTAATTTCTCAAATTAATTTACAGTTATGAAAAAGTAATACCACCACCCCTGAAAATTAGCTCGACTTATTTCATAATGTTTAGCTTCATTTAGAAGTGTAAACCACACAACATTACTCCTACTTTTACTTAAGTCTACAACTCTTTCTCTACCAAGACCATCTATTCTATTCCATAGAGAACAGAAGTATTTTCTTTGTAATCCTCTCAATATATCATTATTTTGATCAACAACATATACAGCTGGGCAGCTTTAAGAACTGGAGAGGCTTCAATAAAGGATATGCATTTTGTGCATAAAAATTAAAACTGCCTTCACTAGTTAATAGCCTCCCTTTTTTTAGATAAGTCAGTGCTCAGTTTTATGTGTCAGCTACAGATATTTAGACACACGTTAAAGCAAAATTCTCTTTATAATCCCTTTAAAGAAAATACTCGGAGTCCATTTTTTTCTTGAAATTCATTGAAATTATTAACATTCATAATTAAACTCAAAATATGGAATTATTTATCATCTGCAGTGAAGAAAGACTTAATGCTCAAAATATAATCCATAAATTCACATTTATGAGACAGGGAAAGAAAAGTAAATAAGTGATAGATACATAAATCAGACTATTTGCTTCTTAAATACCATGTTCAGATTTGTTTCAATATGTTTTTGTTCAAAAAAGGCATAACAGAGAGACTTTGAGTAGATTGCTTTTAGCAGAGACTAGTTGGCAGGAAAGCAGGTCAGTCTTTAACTGAGAAGGAACTGCTTCATAATGGTGCTGGAACTTTTACGTAAATTTAACACATTGACCAAGACAAAAACCTTCATAAGGATGCCCTAGTATAAACATGTCTGCATTCTCAAATAGATCAGTTTGAAGAAAGTAATGTTCATAAGGATTAGACCATTTTTATGTCAAGAGTACTATACAATGTTTTAATTTTTTACTTTAATATTGCAGACAAAGCTCCTACTTGCACAGTAGTGTCTCAGCACTGATTTCCTTACATTAAAAAGTCATCTTCATAAGTCTATGGGAACTTTATGCCAAGACATCATGAGGAACAGTGGCTGACTTGCACAAAGGTAAAAACGTATTTACGGCAAGGCACAATTATGACAACAATAAATGAAAATGGAAGATGGCTTCCTCTCTGATATAATAAAGGACATTCTAAAACCAGAAATCTATTAAATTACTTATTTTACTCTAATGCAGCTTTTTTAAAACAGATTTAAAGACCCTATGATTACATGAATAGTTACCAAGAGTTCTATACAACATAAATGGAGGGGCAACATAAGTTATGGGTTGAAAAATCGAACAAATTTGAATTTTAGCAAAATAAGTAAACTTGTCAGATCTATCTTCTGTGGCAAAAATATGTCTCGAATATTAAGAAAAAGGTCAAGTTAAACAAAACTATGTTAGAAATAAGTACTTGGACAAGAGACACTCCAAATAACTGACTTGAAATTGAATAATAATAATAAAATAAATATATATAAAACCCTATATTTAAAGAGCCTAGACAGTTCCTTTTTGGGAAAATTAACTCTGTAAATAACCAGACTGAAATATAAAATATAATTACAATGAATGTTCCACATATATGGTTACATCTTAATTTTGGTTGAACTGCACGATTATTTTTACTTCTTATATAGCTGATGGTTCTTTCTGATTATCTACAACAGGCAACTCGTGCACATGCAGCAGACAAGCACAGATTTCAACCTTCAAATTCAATGGTAATTTTTCTGATTACTGCCTGTCTTTGCACTGAATACATTTTTATTTCTTGTAAGGAATCATAATAGAGCTATGGAGTTTACAAGGCTGTTGAAAAAGAAAGCACAGCATTTCTTCAAAAACATGCATTCCATGAAGTTGTACTTCTTAAGCGACTGAAATTTGTGGGCAATTTTCAAAGTTATATATTTTTTTTAAAGAGAAAACATATCTCTATGTAAATAAAGACAAGAGCATGCACAATGCCAAATTTCTGCAATTCTCTTACTGAACACAAAGGTTAATGTAATACAGTAATAATTTAGCTGGCATATAAAAATACCTGTGTGACTCCCAAGCAAGTTATTATATTGCACATAGTTTACATAATCTTAATTCAAAAAAATAAACACATAACAGAACAGATAATACAATGTATATACAAAAGTCTACCTGTTTTTCACTAGCCAATAATCTTCTCCATCCTCTGTTGTTCCATAACCAACGACTAATACACCATGGTCTAAATTCTTGCTATCACATTCAACTTCATTGTAGACACCTGTATATAAAATAGAAAAATATTCAAATAATGTACACGTTTCTATTACACTTTTATCACCATACATTGCACATATTTTGTAGTATTCATTCCAAATAAACACAGTTTTTTTTTAAATGAGATAAAGAATACTATGTATAAACTACATTTTAAACTTTACAAAAAATTAAATACCTTTTCCTATAAACAGCTGCAATTAATTCCATTTAAAGTAGTTAAATGTAAGAGCTGTCTGCTTAATCTATAAACAATGCCTATATTAAAAAATACTAGTCACTTTAATAAATTAAAATGTTCTTATATACCATGTGAATAAAACTGGAAAGACTCATGACTTGCATCAATGGCTACAGATACAGGTCCTACAGTTGCTACAGCTTCCATAAGCTTTGTTTCATCCCCTGATGGTATATCTACATAACCTGTGTCTGTGGCACCTCTATGAGATTTTTTGTAGTGGCATCTACCTTGCTATAAATAAAATGAAAATTATATTAATGAACTTCACACTATTATGCTGAATACAAATATCAAATTAAAGGGAATTAAGGAATTTTGACACTAAATGAAATTTCTCAATTAATTTATATAAATCACCAACCTTTGCTCTATAAGGATAGGATTCTTCAGTATCAATGCCATGATTATATTCAATATATTCAAAAGCTTGATCCATAAGTCCTCCATTACATCCTTCATTGCCATATTTTGTTGAACAATCAATGAGATTCTGTTCACTCAAAGAGACCAATTTACCAGTTTTACGAAAATGTTGACCTTCTAAGGCACCAGTCTAAGGAGAAAAAGTATAATTCAAACATTTCCATTTAATTGCTATGTAAAATAAAATAGCTTAATCTAATTTTTAAACATTAAAAAAAATTTTTATTATGATTCACAAGAATATATTAATTTAATAATAAAATAAATAATTTATGCTTCCTCAAATATAGCTTGAATTTGTCACCTCAAATTTTTACTAACAGAAATATTAGTATGTACTAAATTACAAAAATCTGCATGACTGGGATAAAGGCAGTCATGCTATTCGGAGGGTTAATTAGGTATTTATTGCAAAAATCAGTCAATAATACTACTTAGGAAAAACTTCTTGTTAGTTTTATTGTGATGGAAATAACATGGCAATCAGTTTAAGAAAAATTCAAAGTTGTTGAGCATATACGAAAATGCTTACATTGTTAAAACTGAACAACTGTTATGCATATGATTATCAAAGTTTGGCAAAGTCACTCAATGACTTTTGAACCTGATGACTTTTTAGGTTTTAGTTGTAATAATTTGTAAGTATCCAAATGTTAATCCAATTGCTTACTGCAGTGGTCTCAAACTCATAGTCCTGAATACATTTCAATATGTATCTGTTGCAAATATGATGCTGTATTTTTAAGATACAGATGAATTGAACTTACATATTTGACTGTCAATGAAGGAGAAAAGATAGAATAAATAAGTTGGAGCTTTGTTACTGTATGCTTGTATGCCGGGACACATGATTAAAGTGGAAGAAATTTCCATATTAGTACAATTACTAAATTATTTTGCCAGTCAAAAGCAGCACTGTTCTAGTATTTCAAGTAAGTTACTTAGTGGCCAGTTTAACACACTGGATTATCTGAAATAAATGTTCAGTCTAATATATAATACTTAGCTGTCAATACATCTAAATTAGAAAATAAACTGAACACAGATTTGTGGAATGCAATTTCACATATATATGTTATCATAATTGTCTCCATTTAATTTGTCCAAAGCACAAATTTCAGTTATATGTAGTATGCAGCAGGGGCGGGGGATTCCAATTATTGATAATGCTCAAGAACGCGCTACTGAAGCTCTCACAATATAACAGCCAAATGTACAGGTTTTAGTCCTTCTGCCAAACACCTATTTCCTTAAATCAATCAAATAATTTAAAAAAGATTCCAAAGCCTATTATATCGGGCATGTTTACACCTCTGCAAATAAAGCACCACACGAATGGAAAACATGACACACTAATGGCATTTGGAAAGGAATTTAACAAAAGAAGCTGCACAGAAATGATTAAAGTCACATGAGAACAAGTGAATAAGTCAAAAATAAATGTTTGCATGCACCTGCTCTGGCCAGAAGTTTATTTCCATAGATTGAAAATGAAGCCCAGGGAAAAAATACAAAAAAGTAATAGACACTGAAGCATTTCCAAATACAAAAGAAGGCAAAATCAAAGAATTATTTGAGAATGATGAAAATGTGAAATGACAAATGAAGAACTAGATGACCTAACATCAGCAGGCACTGAAAGCAGCAATAGTGAAGATAAGTCTTTAATATACACAAAGTTAAATGTATTGTTAAAAAAGACAGAACTGCCTGATTTTGTAATGAAGATTGACCCAAATGGGGAAAGAAAATGGTACTTTATAAAAGGTATTGAAAAACTTACAGGATACTTCATACGAGGCACTGAAAACTTCCTTATTGCAAAACATTTAAAGACTTGCATTAAACACCGTCCCAAGCACAACCAACAGCTATTTAAAAAAATAATTATACCATGTATCTACTTAGTAACAGAAATCTTTTCAATTACCATTTGTTTCATTTTTTTCTTTTTAATTACAATAATATTTAGGTTTATATAACATAAATTTCTTAATCGGAACTATACTTAACCTGTTTTTTCCATATAAAGTTAATTTTGTAAAACACAATTTTGCTATGTGCGCAATGTGTTGATGTCATAACCCTGCATTCAGCAAGGGTTTACTGTATAATGAAAAGAAATTTCTTGCAGGTAACAACCTTTAGATTTGATAAAAAAAATAAATACAAATTTAAATTTTTTCTTTATTATTATTATTTATTTATGTTTTGATAAGTATTTAAAATTTAGTTACATTTTTTTTTGTTAAAAGTGTTAAAATTATGTCAGAAGGTTATTATGGCCTGTCAGCTATTTTTATGTGCCTCACATGCAATCAGTTTAGAGACCAGTGGTTTACTGTACTAATGTGATTTCTCTTAATATGCATTAATCCATGAGTTAATTAATCCATTAATTGATGTTTTTGCACATCATGAACAAATGACCAACAATATTCAGCAAGCATGTGATAATATAAATTTAAATTATACAAGAAAATGAAAAATATTCCATAAAATTATTTCTACTCTTAAAAAATCTTAACAAATGGCAGATAATACGTGCATGCTTTTAAATTTGCATTTAAAACATTAAGTGACCACTTATAATATAAAAATAAGTACAATAATCTCCCATAATAACTAGTTTTTAGACTGAAAACAGAAGCCAAGACAACTATTTCTATAGTTAATATGCTATACCTTGAACAACAGCAAGGGTCATTTTTGAGCATCACGGAAAAACTTATTATTTTTAAATGTCAAAATTTCTTCTAGTAATTCTTATAATTTACTCAAAAAATAAATAAATTATTTTTTTTGTTCCAAAAAATTAATTGTTTAACACATAGCCAGAAATATGCTTACACACATTTTGATACTTACAAGAAATCAAACCTTATTAATGCATCAATAAACATTTCAAAACAAAAAAGTTTTTAAATTAAGGTGTGTAAAAAATACATTAAATATACAACAATACATAGAAAATGGAATTAATGTGCTAACAAGTAGTTTTGAATTTCATAATGATTAAATATGTTAAACAGGATGTAAGACTGCTTTTGAACAGGGCTTTCATCTGCGACTGGACAAGCAGTGGTGAGCTAAGCAGCGCATTCTCTAGCAAAGTGTTGAAAATGATGTATTTGTTGGAGGAAAGGACTTTCCATATATTGGAATTCTACCAACTGGAGGAGAGTATTACAGCAGCAAGAAGAAGCTCTCAGTGCAAATTACAAGTCACTAATGATCCACAAGAGAAATTCAAACAAATGGGTTGTGTTGCAGATAAGGAAGTCAGAACTGTTGGACAACACTGATTGGCTATTATTGTACACGTCGTTTAGAAAACAACTGCATGCTCTCCCAAGAAAATAAGTTTGAAAAACTGCAGCATATAAAATAATGAAAAGTGCTTGGCCTTGTTATCATATAAAATTCAAACACAGTAACCGCTTCACATCGTATCCATACAGAAAAGGAACATGTCTGCGAATGAAGTGCTGGAAATGATTCTGGTGGCAATACTGATATGAATGCTATATGGTTCTCAAATGAAGCACATTTCTATATGAATATATTTGTCAATAAGCAAAACTGGCAAATTTGGAGAACTGAGAACCCTCATGTGTATGTTCCACAATCTCTCTATTCTCAGAAAGTTACTGTATGGGCAGCTGTTTCGAGAATAGGTATAATTGGACCTTTTTTTCTACGTCATACAGTGATTTCAGAATGATGTGGCATTCATTATCTGATATAAATACGAATCTTAACATATTTCCAAATAAAGAATATCTTTAAAAAATTACTAGCCTTAACAAAATACTTTACAGAACTATGTGTTTTTAATTATAAATTTCTGCATTTTGAAATGCACTTTTTTCTTTTTACAATTGTTTTGAAATATGGCTAGGTACAGTTTTTAATAATTAATTACATTTCTTCAGGTCAAAGAAAAATGCACTGATTTAGGGAAAGTAAAAAAAATAATAATACTGCAGCGAAAATTGCTCCTTTTGACTGAGCTTCTCACAGCTTAGTGGATAAGACGCAGGACTCTAGAGACGAAGGTCCCGGGTTCGAAAACCTATCAAAGGCAAGATGCCTCATAATCGATTTTTATGTAAATTTCCTTCTTATTAACCTGTTTTCTTTACGTTCCAGTTTGAATGTTCCAGCATGCTAATCAGCTGTAGTATATAAGTAGTTCTTCATTCAATTCGAATTAATAAAGTCTTGAGTTTAGACTTGAGTACTTGCCTGTTCATTTGTACGATTCCTTCATCTACGCGACAATATCATCAACAAAGCTTTTTAGCTAAATTCATTACTTATCTCAAACACTTCAAAACCACCAATAATAAACAGCCCCCCAGCACCAGGTTCATTAATTTTTATGCAAAATGTACTAAATACTCTATCATGCTACATCATCAGAGTGACTAGTAATGTGATATACACAGTCCAGTCATATTAATGTGACCATCTGTCAAAAGCCAGAATAACCACCTTTCGCAGAGCGGACTGCTGCGAGACGTGCAGGAAGAGAGTCACATAGGTCCCTGAAGGTGTTCTCTGGGATGTTGAGCCATGCCGACTCTAATGCCGTGGCCAGCTGCGCTAGATTACGCGGTTGAGGATCCATGGCGCGAACAACTCGATCGAGATGGTCCCACAGATGCTCGATTGGGTT
>KK114577.1:501187-551380 GCA_000611955.2 Stegodyphus mimosarum | reverse complement strand
CTCTTCTTTGCAGATAGCATTAACAGTTTTTCCTACTACTTTTTTTTTATCATTCTCCTCCAAAATTTACTTTCAGAAGTATGTAATCTTATTTTATTTACTAGAGAGTTTCCTTGCAAGCTCCTAAAGAACTTAAAAATGGAACTCTTATACTGAGTAAACTTTTTTCTAAGCTACCTTCAGTTTAGAATTTAGTTAGAAAATTAGCATAAAATAATAAATTGATGCTAAAAAAACTAAATCTCGCTTTAAAAAAAAATACTACTACTTTACCTAAAACTTACAAATCCAATTTTGCAACATTTTAAATATTATAATTTCTGAAAATTTTCACATGTTCTTATTTCTTCACTTTAAGGTGATCGGAATTGATATTTTTAGCTAATACGTCTTGCTTTATGTGTAAACTACAGCATGAATCATTTTTATAACACTTAAAATATACAAAGTCTGAGAATACTTAAAATATACAAAGAGCAGTTCCAACACATTTTGGTATACGTGTTATTTCTTTTCTAGAATACTTTATCATTCCATTAAAATAACTTCATTTAAAATATTTTGAAAGTACCACAAAGCAAGGTAATTATCACAGCATATGAACATATTAAAAAACTGATTACATACATAAATTACAGAATATTTTATCACTGAAAAAATGTACTTCCTCACATATCCCCCAGCACCAGGTTCGAAACATTTTAATATCCACAGAATTTCCCCATTAAAACGAAGACAAACCCTTGCAAACTACCTGTGATGACAATGCCGAACCCTTCCTTTCTAACTCTTGTACTTTACGCCAAGTCAGCTACAAATTCACCTTATCTAATTATTTATGGATGATTTAAGGCCTAAAAAGATAAATAGCTGAGACAAGAAGAAGAACAGGCAAAATTCAAGTTAACGGGAAACAGAAATGAAGATATCAGATATAGTTGGTTGGATGGCAAAATTACTGGCACAAAACCAAAATTTTTTACACTGTGACAACTACAGATATCCATTCAACTTTATTAAAACCATACAATTATAAAAACAAACCATAAACTGATGAATATAAAATAATGCTGCATGCACAAAATTCGCTGAATGAATTCAAATAAGATTACAAAAACATGGTGTTCATCAAAAAGTTATGTTAAAACATAACAACCCAAGTTAAAATAAATAAAATTAAATAATAATTAACCATCAAGAGGCATAGGTATTAAAATATTTCACACAAAAGCCTTTTAAATTATAAACAAGTTTTGAAAATATGACACAATGAAAAATGGATGTTACATTTTGAACAGACAGAGGTCACTCTTAGGTTTCTGAAGGTAATTATGAGTAACCCAAAAGCAACCAACTCTAAGGCAAATCAACCTTTTTATATATTGCAGTGTTAACAATCCCACGTATTCTTAATGCAACATAAGGTTTCTTTTAAAGAAATAATACTGCAATAGTTACCCATAACTTATGCCTAACTACTTTTCATCTACAACATTCTTTCTGTAACTGTGTCCTTCAAAAAATAAATTATTTGCACACACTCTTGATTTTCTGATGAAGAAATTAGTAAAAAATGGGGAAAATGAGCAAGGAAATACAGTATTACAACTAGAAATAAATATTATGTATTTCACTACTTACAGCACTGAAGGACCAGCATGAACCACACTGTCCTTGATCTTTGACAGGAGTTACATAACCCTTTTCAGTCCAGTTAACATAATCGGGCAAAACAACATTTGCCGGGCTCAGATATGTTGAACCATTTGAAATGACATCTTGATAATTGCGCTTGAAACCATTCATAGTTTGAACAAATTCATGATGAAGCTAAAAAACGTTATTGACATAAACTATATTAAAATACACAAAACATTTAAGCAATGAAAAACTTTTTATACTTTATAACAATACAGTGTTTTCATATTGAATCATATTTTATTAGCCCAGACGAGCTATTAATTTTATTTTGGAATTTTTCGGTGTTTCATTTTTCAAACTGTTGTCACCAAATATTAGAACCTTGCATTATACTCAAAAAAATTAAATAATGAAGAATATGTATGTAAGTATGTATGTTTCTCGCACTGTGAAGAAACGATGGCACCTGGAGACATCAAATTTTGAATAGGTGGTCCTCCACTCAAATATGGGGATCTGGAAGCCCGAATTTGGAATAATGAATTTGTTTTATTATCTATTTCATATTTTGTAAAACTTTAATAAATTTTTAATTAACAAATTCAACCATTTCAAAAGCAAACAATGACAGCACTGTACTGGGGGGGATTCCCCCCCTTTTTTATCTCCAAGATGAAGGACTGTATCGAAAATTTTAAAGATATGCTCTTTTAAAATATTTTGTGATACTGCTGGTGAACTGAAATTATGGTTTAAGCACGAAGAACATGATATTTAATAAATAAAGGTACCACATAAAACATTAAAAAAATGGTTCCTTATAATAATAAGATAATATAAAATTTGAATGCTCTCAGATTTTTTCCTTTCCCTTTTTTTACATAACTATTCTTCACACAAAACAGAGAGCTTCAATACCACGACTATAATATTGTACTTAACTTCAGGCAAAGAACAATGATAATCCATATTACTGAATATATAAAAAAAATCAAATTTTTTGTTTTTTGAAACTTTCATTTAAAAAGAATACGAGAGTTAAGAGAAATGACAGCTTCAACTGATGTTTTGTAATTCATACCCTAGCTGACATTCACTTGACTGTAGTATAAAAAAAGATGATACTTCCTTGTTAAAAGCATCCAACACATAAATCTTAATTGCATTTGAAATTAGTACATTACAAGCTGGATATTAATATTGACTAATTTTGGAGACTAAATTTTTTTAGCACTTTTTCAGCACACATTCTTTCAGCAACAAAAAAATGCTATCAATAAACTATAAAAATCTAAACAAACGTATGCTTCTTGCATTATATAAACATATCTTGCGCAAATATTCTTAAGCTAAAAGGGAATCGCAGAAAGCTGATTAGTACCTCCACTTAAACAAATGGTACTTTCTGATATCTAATACCTCACCAAAAAGCTGCAGAAAAGTACTGATAAGGAAACGCACCCTGTCACCAAACAATTTTTTTCTGGAAACACAAGTATGCATGTAGCATCCCTTCCCATCTTATGAGTGTGTATTTACATCATACTCATTCATAGCTTTTGAACATATGAATAAATTAAATTTGTAGAAAAAGCATGATATTAATAACACACATATCTAGCTGCAATACAAATACAAATCATTCAGTGTTTCAGGCAAAGTCACTTGACTGTCTATGCGACTCTGTAAGATAGCACTTTCAGAACTTTCTGTGTAAAATATATGTACAGGAGCAATATAACTTTTATTGCAAAAATTTGGTTTTACAGAATCAAGTATCTTTCGCTCGAGACAACCAGTCATCTTCTTCTGGGGTACGAGTCCAACAGAATATGCTTAATCTATTTGTATTATAGAATAATTTCATATTATGTCCCTCGGAACATGCTTTAGATGAAGGCAATAATCCATTCAAGATACATAATTTATATATACAGGGTGTTTATAAAGTCCCGGACCCATTTTGATGTTTAATAACTCATAAAATAATGAAGATATAAGCAAACTTATATCATTTATTGATGGAACAACTTATATATTTTCCTTTTCAGGTTTGAATATCTTTACTTTTGTAAATATCGTCTGCGCATGCGGTTAATTTCAGATAAATTTCATTTTCCAATCTAAATATCTGTATTTTTCTAAATATTGTCTGCTTATTAATTGCATTTTTCTCTCTTTTGTTTTTGGCAACTATTGCATATTATTATAGGCCTAAGATCTTTGCAACCGATATGCTAAGGAGGATAGATGATGATGCTGAACTTCTGAAGCGCATAATGTTCTCCGAAGATCCTTTAATCTTTCTGGCATTGTATATGGGGATCTGAAAACCCCCATGAATACCGTGAGGCACAAAGGGATTCCCCAAAGGTTAATGTGTGGTGTGGACTAATGCACGACCGAGTCATTGGGCTTTTCTTTTTTACAGAAAAGACGGTCTCATCAGTCGTATACTTAGATATGTTGGAAAACTTCGTATTTCCACATCTAGAAGAGCTTCAGCCACATCTTTTTGCAACAAGATGGTGCACCACCTCATTGGGGTACCATTGTTCGTAGTTCTTTGAATGACCATTTTACAGGAAGATGGATTGGGTCCAATTCCTTGGCCACCCAGATCACCTGATATAACGCTGCTGGACATTTTCCTTTGGGGATTTGTAAAGGACAACATTTAAAGGAGGAGAGTGTCGAACATAGATGACCTAAAAGCCAGAATTACAACCGCAATAGCCTCTGTGGATGCCGACATGCTTGCCGGTACCTGGCGTGAAATTGAATATTGACTTGATATTCTCCGTGCAACGAAGGGGGGAACATGTGGAAGTTCATTGACTAGGGTCACGAAACTTTTTTAGTCTATCTAACCATTTATGTTATTAATTTTGATCTATCTTTATTATTTTATGAGTTATTAAACATCAAAATGGGTCCAGGACTTTATAAACACCCTGTATTTCCAACAGCTTCCTTAACAAAAATAATTCCATTTATTCATTGCTAAAAAAATCAGAAAAGATGACACTGAAATTGGACAAAATAACCATATATATAAGTAAAGAATAACGTACATGTACAAATACCACAAAGATGAACTACGATCATAATACAACATGCAAACTGTGAGCAGCAGCAAAAGAAATGGAAGGGGGCATACGATGAACAGCTGCTACCTTAAAACAAGAAAATTTGTGAGGTAGCCTCCTTTTAATTGTCATTTTTGGCAGTACATTTGCAGTACTGCTTCCAGAACATTTATCACAACTATTACAAAATGTTAAAGGGCAATCAGGCACAAATTTCTGACATCAGCTACAAAAAGATTGCATCTTCACAAGAAGCAATATAGTATTGAATAAAAGCACCAAAATTTCTAAAAGGAAAGAAAATTTTCCTCTAAGTTTTAATCTTACTCATTATAAACATGCTTAAATTCAGATACAGCCAACATGAATACAACTCTGCCACTTTCCTATTTTAGGGAAAAACCATAATTACTAAGCACTGGAGCCATGAGTGACAGAAACTCTGGCATTTATTTTTTTATGAAATCGATCTCTTAGCATCCATGAGAAATTTTATTTTTTCTGCATTATTTTTTTTAGAGATTAATACTAATGTATCTTTCAATTCCTCTTTGCTATGTAATTTAAAATGCATATTAATGCATTATTTCATAACACACACCAAATCGTGTATTTTATAATCTAATTTTTTTGTAATAACAATTACAAACCCAAGATGTAAACTATGAAATAAGAATTAAACAATTTCACTTACCAAATCCCCAAACTTATTCATTGCAAGACCATATGACTTCTTGCCCTTAGAATATAACTGATTATGCTGAGCAATTTTATGCTTATTTTCCATGAAAACTTTCATCCTGAAAGCATCTTCAGCTTCTTCATATAGTTTCTCTAAAGTTGAAAAGATAGATAACAGTTAGAAGATGAAATTGACTCTAGACATAAATATGCTATTAGTCACTATACTATTTACTATTTCCATAATCTTGACCTGCTTTTAGAATATACTGTGCCATTTTAGAATTCCTGCCTTTAAAATAAAATTGGTTATGCTGAGCAATTTTATGCTTATTTTCCTTGAAACCTTTCATCTTGAATTCACCTTCAGTTCCTTTATAAAATTTCTCTAAAATTTTAAGACAAACAAATAATTAAAAGCTGAAATTAACATTAGATAAAAGTGTTAGTATATTATCTCAAAGCACAGCTCAATAAATTTTAACTATAAACAACAATCCTTAAAAATATTGATAAAATTTTACCACTTCTGTAATCATTTTTAGGCTGTTTAAGCAGCATATTTTTTTTTTAAATCAAAAAGTATTTTATTAAAGGAAAAAAAACTACTGAAAAGGCAAAATAAATTTATGTTCAATCAGTTATATACATACTATGTAAATTCATACCTATTATTTAAGTATCAGTCATTAACTAAGAATAGTCAATAATTACATGACCTAAATGTTACACTTTCAGTATCATTAGGGACCAATTCAATTTTGCTATCTAAATGAACATATTAAAATCTATATATGGAAAACATACAGCTACATAAAATTGATGGTGGGAGAAGAAAAGCTAAGATTGTTGTACATTTTATAATACCAAGCCTTTTAAACCTATTTCATGTGGAGAATATTGCTGAATTTTACAGTGACCATTAATGATGAACTAGATCAGACATTGGAATTTTCTTAATTTTTTATAATAGAGTAGAGCCTCAGAAGCTCGACATAAATGTGGCTTGAGAGATAAATGTGCCGAGTTTTCGAAAAGTCAAGTTTTAACAAATAAGGAGCGGGTTTTTCCAACTCTTAATATTTAACCCTTTGGATGCACGCAATATTTTTTTTATAATTTTTTAACTAAAAAACTCTAGAAATCAAATATTATAATCCTAGACACAAATAATATATGATTATGATATTGAATCATTTTCCATGTTAGCAGACACCTTTTCCCCAACAAACGTTTAACTGCCTAATGCTCTAGCACTTTTTCCATCTGTCGAGCCAGCCAGCACTAGCAGTAAATCCATGCACTCTTTATTGAAATTTATAAAATTTTAGGGCTTTCTCTTGTAAAATTGGTCCTGAAATTCGGTGTTTCCTGTTCTCTTCGCTGCCTGAAAACCACATATAAAGCGCCTCTCTCATATTTACCATCTTTCATACTTTTTCTTCTTTTAAACTATCCATACATACTCTTTTCACACACAGGCTCAATTTCGGACCTCTTGTTTTCCACTCCATCAAAGTAGTCCATCTAACACCCAAATCCATGAGAATTTTGTTTACACTTTTCCCTTTGCCCAGTCTCTTTAAGGCATCTGGTTTCATTTTCATTGTTACATTGGTTTTTTTTTTCCTTTTCGAACAACATTTTCACTTCACAGAATATCCAAAGTTTCCAAAAACACCTCGACGTGAACTGTGGAACGATACCTGCAATGAACTGGTGTGAGTTTTAGTTTTCAATAAGATAAAGTCACAAAACTTTAGACAAGTCTCCTAATTAGAATAGAAGAGAAACACGCCAATGTAACAATCAAGATCGCTGAAACAACCTTGTATTTGGCGTACATTTATTAAAACACTCAATCGATTTCGAGGGCAGCTACAGGTCCCTCCTCTTCAGGAAAATGAAATTTCTACAAAAGGAAAGCAACCTCAGTAATGGCATTTTATACCTTCAGGTAGTGCCATGAGTGAGGAGGCAATGCCATCTATCGGCAAAAATAATAACCAAGAATTATGTTAATAGAATTTTAAAATCGTTAGGAAGGACTTGATTGAACTTAAAATCATTCACTAAACATGCTAAATCTTTGTGAATATGAAAAGCCTCAAGAAAATCCAATTCACCAACGGAGGAAGCTTTTTGGATAATTTTTGAGGATCCACAGTCAAAATTATGATTAAATTTCCAACTATGATACGCTATTGACAACTTGTTAATTTTGCCCTTTCGGACATAAGATTCATGTTCCTTAATACGAAAGTTTAAAGCTCTTTTTGTTTGGCCAATATATCTCAAGCCGCACTGACACGATATACTATAAATTCCTCAAGAATTTAAATCAGAAACACAATCTTTTAGAGTCGAACCGTGAATTTTATGGACAGGGGAGAAACTGACTTAAAAATTGAATTTCTGGAGAATCCGTACAACTTTATAACCAACAGAAGGATAGAATGGAATCACAATAAGGTATAAAATGCTGCTACTGAGGTTGCGTTTCCTTTCTAGAAATTTTGTTCTCCTGATGAGGAGGGACTTGTAGCTGCCCTCGAAATCGATTGAGTGTTTATAAATATACACCAAATACAGGGTTGTTTCAGTGATTTTGAAAGTATCCTAATGTTTCGGAAAAAGGAAGGTGAGCTAGCAGCCAGCTGCTACCTGACTTTCTTTATATCTTCGAAAGAAGCAAACAGCATAGCCAAGTATTACAACATATCTTGAAATTTAGGCAGTTCCAAAAATTAATGGCACAATACGAAAATGGCAAAAATTACAGTAAGAGCTGTCCAACTGGTATAACTGCTTATCTAGTCTCCCCTCACGCATTTTCTCTTGAAATTTTGACTTCTCAAGTACAATCACTGATTTGAATGCCTATTTCCAAAATGAATTCTGCAGAAAGTGGACCATGAATTATATATTTCAATGTAATAATGCTGAACAAAGGACAGTCTGCGTGTTTTTCTTCCACAAATTCTAATACTTGTTTTTTCAGCTTTATTTTTCAATGATAAAATATATATTAAGAAGCATACTGATGAAAGTGCTTGTTCATATTGTGTTTAAGTTAATTTTATGCCTGGTTTATGAAGATTTTTTTCAGACTTTTAACAGTTTCAACAATGCTGCGGTTATCCTTCTGGTTTTATCCAAAATTACTAAAATCTAGCTTTAACGAGGTACGATGTCTTTTATACTTCATTCGACTGTCCTATTTAGAATTTTTGACTAAGAACTGCTTGATATACTGAATACTGCACATCTATTGCATACAGTTTGCAGGAAAATTAGTGAACTCTTTAAGCAGCTTTCAAGAAAGCTGCATACTGAGTTTTTACATACATATGCAAATGATATATTTAAATCAGTTGTGCTATGTTCATTGAATTTGGCCTTAACTAACATCTGATAAATTTAAATCATCTGATAAATAAGTTTATTTGTAACTCATTTGCTTCAAGATCAGTTACACAACAACAAATTTTTATATTTAAATTTGTTTTCATATCTTAAATGGCATCAGCAATAACTGTAAATAAATTTTCATTGGCATGTATCCACAGTTTCCATTAAATATACAATTCTGTCTATAACAGAAACAGACTCAGATTATTGGTTGATTAAGGATATCAGACAACTGTCCAGCATCATACACACCAGTTAATGCACTGAAATTTTATTGTATTTCTCTTTTCACTATCCACACATATCTTTTCACTATCCATACATATCATTTATTAATTTACCACTTAAGTCACTTTTAAATGGAGGTTTATATCCAGGATGCAAGATCCCATTAATTTTATGAAATGATGCATTTGTAACATTAAAAAATGTACCTTCTTCATTATCTATTTTACATTTTTGAGCAACTGACCATTTTCAAACATATTTACTTTGATCATGCACCTATGCCTTGAATCAGCACACCATCATCAGATAATACATTTGAGACTAGACATACATTAATATGACACACTTTTTGCACTGTACCAACGTGACTTGCTTAAAATATTTGAAACAATTTTACTCCTTTAATTTTTTTTAATTCAGTTATTAAAATTTCCTCAGAAGCATTAGAGATTATCTTAGGTTTTGATGTTAACATATTTCCCATTGCTTAAAAGAAATGGAAGAATATTTGGTCTCAGCTAACTATTATAAAAGGAAAAAAAAAAAAAAATGCTATTTAAATCATTGATTTTAATCATTACATTAAAATCACGGACATCCTATTTAAGGGAGTATTATATTTATCTCCTTTGCTTAAATTTTTAAATGTTATATATTTTATCCAATATTCACTCAGACTATTTATTCTGGTATGTATTAACATTAGATGTTCATATTAAATTAATGAATTTTCTTGCAATACATATAAACCGATTTTTTTATGGAAAATACATTCCTAGAAGTATATTTGTCTCTACATGATGATATATATTTTGAACAGCTAAATTTAGCAACAAAACATCAAGTGTATTGTTAAATATGTGAAAGAATAATACATTGATTCTATTAAACAGATCGCAGATTAAAAATTTCATACTATCATACTTCAGGAATAATAATGGTAACAGCACAAGTACCTTTACACAGCCATTAATTATAACTATAATTTATGTTACTGCTTTCATATATTAAGAAATACGCTAAATATGAAGATAAAAGTTATAATCAACTCCCAATATATATATATATTTTTTAAATTTAGATTTAAAATTCATCAGAACTCACTGAATTCAAGCTTGAAGGCTTTCCATTCTTCTTTCAGCACATCTTTCTCTGAAACATATGCACTGGAAGCGTAAATAAAGGCGCAAAACGCAAGAAATGTAAATACCTTCATGATATGTATCTGAAACAAACAGTAAAATTAAACAGTGATAAAGGACAATATTTCTCTAAAATATTTAACAGAGGATAACTAATATGAGAAACTTAAAATTTTGAAAAATCCACTACTCTTGGTAAACTTCAACCAAATCTTAATCATTATTTAAAAAATTTTAAACTTCAAATACTTTTATGTTCAATATAACAGATTTATATTCTATTCAGAAATAATGCTATACCTTAATCTCGGATATAGACGATAATATTTTAAATAACTAACTATCAAATCCTTTGATTAATGAGAAGAATTAATAGTTTTCAGCTCAAATTTATAACTGTCCGAAAAGAATTTTGACGTTATAAACTGAAAAACGAACACTAATTCATTAAACTTCTCACGCTGACTCAGATCTGATCATTTGACTCGATTCAAAATGTTGAAACTTTTTTCCAGTCTTATCAAGATTCGCCGTCACTCATCATTTAAATCTACACAGCATATTATTGGCTAGAATCTAATCTTTAGTAGCTCTTTTTGAGATCAAGCAGGCAAATATACATACCTGATGAAAGATTTTTAGATAACAGTTCCTTCAGATGCGTTCAGAAACAAACAACGAAATGAAGCAAGAAGGTTAATTCCCTTATACTACGACCGTCACATGACTTTTCGAAAGCGAAATCTGGTTTTGTGACTCAGGGTCAAGCATGCTCAGAAAATCACGAGGTTCTTCATGTCTCACGAGGTTCAGTCGAGCTGAGAAAAATATTCTGATTAAATATTTAACTTCTGATAGTTGACAAAAATGTCTTTTCGATATAAATACATAAACTACGAAATCTTTAAAAACTTTTAATTTCTGTGAAAATAAACTTTGCATTCTGAGAAATATAATTAAGAAAAAGTAAACTTTTTATTATAAATAAAAAGATCTGTAATCTATTTCAGGAAAATAGTCGGAATACGATGTAAAAGTATTTTATATATGTGATAACCTTTTAAAAGTTTGACTTTAATTATTGTAAGTCAGGTGCATAGGTTTTTAAATATATCCAAAATTTTGGCAAAAGGCTGAAATAGTTTCATCTGAACACTGACAGTTCTGCATAAAACACTTTATTTACTTTTATTCCTTAGTGTAGCAAAAAACCACACTAATGATCTACATAAAAAATTTACATCTTGATGAAGATATAACCTAGATTTCAGTGCTGGCGTATGGCTGTCTACATGAGAGTTTTCGTGGGATGAACGTAAATACCATGTGTATTCATAAATACGGGCATATTTTCCGTAGAATGTTCTTCACGATGAATTCCTTGCTAAAGCAGGTAGCTCTTACGAACTTTTATTCACACACACTAAAAACGATATTGTAAATCCAATAATCAAATATCAATCCCTATTTAAACGCCTCGAAACAAATTTTAAATTTGAATATGAACTGGTCAGTGTGACAGAAATAACTCTAACAGTTTAGTAAATGCAACTCCGATTGCGCATTAAAACTATATTTACATTTACCAGAGTAAGTTTTCTAAGTTAAAATAAATTAATTGTTAAATAATCATCAAACTAGCGAAATTTTTACTAGCTAATCAGCATTGGTCTCTTGAACATTCATTCAAAATTCCCGCGTAAACAATTGAGGTAACTTCATTTTGTGAATCAACTTTCCTCGAGATCCTGCCAGTGCGTTCAATTAATTCAGTTTTATCTAATAACTGTATATCATAACCGTGAAGGGCAGAAATTGAGACAGTTAGCCTATTTTTCTCCCTTTTCTTTCTATAGGCCCTTTTTATTTTTTCTTCTCTCCCATTACTTTTGGGCCATTTATTTTTAATTTTATTTTGTCCCACATTTTTTTCCTGCCCTTTAGAACTAGTATAAAATATACGAAGTTCCCTTTTACTCTCCTCTGAAGTACGAGATTGTCCCCTTTCTATATACCTTTCCTTCGCACCCTAGCTTGATTTTTCGCTCATCGGTGCAGAAAGACTTAGCGGGTGCAAAACAAGACATCTGTCTACTTTGTCTATCTGTCACCTATCATTTTGACTAATAAAATAAATTATCATAACACAAATAACACTACAGAATATTGTGATGGAAGCATTGATGAATTTGTAAATTGAGAGGGAGACGGACATTTCAAATGAACTTCAGAAGGGCTCCTTGTCTTAAAACACACAGTATGCTTACTGTTTTCAAAAACTAATTACAGATCGGGGAATGTTCCTCTGGAACGTACAGTACCTTGCAGTGGCGAAATGTGTGCTTCTAAATCCGTCTCTGAATGGAAGAATCAAGACTGATCACGAAATGTAGTTTTAAATTTTTTTGAGAGGGATAATGCATGTGGTTAAAGATGAACACAAAGTTGTCTAAAGAAAAATAAAACAGTTGTTTCAGTTTTCTTTTCTCTAGCAGAGAATTTCTGTTCTTTAGCTGAAAAAAAAAATCCTAGTATAATTTATAAAATCCCATGCAATGGAAAGCAAAAAATTCAAAGGCCAAGTAGCTTCGAGAAAACTGCAGCTGTCAGAGGTAAAAATGACTTAAACTTTAGAATACTAAGAGAACTGTTTTCTGATTAAAGGAAATTAAATTTAGAAAGCCTGAAAGGTGGAACATATTATTCACTTTAGTTATGAAAAAAGATAATGATAATTATTTTAAATAGCCCTCTCGCAACATTAGGGGATGCAGATCTGTAAATCAATCCATCGATTGTAACATATGTACAGGAAAATGGAAATAGGAACTAATCATATTGTTTTCACATATTCAGGAACCTCTCTGCATTCTTACACAGAACACGAGGGAGAAGGGGCACCCACACCCAGCTCAGAATTGCCATACACGAATAATCGCCCCAATCTCTGAAGGCGATTCAAGCAAGCATAACATGTTTCACACAGTATCGGTATATGTACGCAAAGCCAGAGGTGTACGGCAAAGAGAAGAACATAGTAAACGTAGTCCATCCCTAAGTGTTGACCAAGGGAAACCAAACTACCAAGGACAACTTTCTAACTAATCTAACCATATAGAATCCCCACAACCAAGGAGCAGAAAAGACAGTACCATATGGTCCCTGTCAAGCTGAAGCTACCACTGAATAAACGATGGTTCTAGTCCTGTGAAGACTGATTTTATATCTCGTGGCCGAGACTGCCTAAGTACACATCCTAGCTAGCAATTTCACCAATTTTACTCACGTGGGGCCAAAAATACAAAATCTGTAACAATTATCGTGCAATGATGGTCCATTAGCACTCCCTGTGTACTTGTAAAGACTGCCAACTGATCTATCTTCGCTCGATGGTCAGAATTCCTTCACTCCGTCACCAAGTAAATGTGGAAACACGAGTGGGAGGGATCAAGAGAATTCATATTTAAAGATAGAGGAGCAAAGTGACATACCCAAGCAATTAAATGCGGATTACGGATTTCTCAAATTCACTGACTGCTATTTTGTTGCTGAGGACTTTGCAGATTTAAAGCCCCTCGACACTGGTAGAACTTTGAGACGAAGAAAAGTGCGCGAACTTGACAGGTTTTTAATGGGTTTGCATGTGTTGAGTAAATATTTGGCTCTTTTAATTTTTAATGACAGTATCAATTAGGCTGTTTATTCGTTTTATGCAATAAATGCAGAAACATTCAGTTTTATCTAAAACAAAAAGTGTGAGTCCTTTTTTTCCCTTTAGAGGAGTTTTCGCGCCTTTCTTCAGCTCAAAAATCCGCTAGTGTAAACGATCTTCATGGGTTATTTTGCATTTTATAATAGGAAATTTTGGATTTATCTTGGATTTTCAATGTCTTCAACAAACAGCATACGAGTACATTCTGAAATCAAAAGCATTAGCATAATGAAAGCAAAAGCATAATGAAATGGACATGTACTTTTTGTGATTTAACTCATGCAGAATAATATGGAGATTTCCAGCTAAATATTAACTTTGAAAAGGGCTGTAGCATCACTTTGGAAAAAATTAGATAATAAAATATTAAACAGTGGCATAGATTAACTATTCAATACTTTCAGTTTACTTAGAAAACTGGGATTAGTAATTAGTACTATAAAATTTCTTTGTTATGTAATATTTGAAGCAACGAAAATCTTTAATGCATATCTAACAAGTACCTATGATAATGAAAGTAAACGATAAATTTACTATCAAGTCTTTCGTTCACAAGATCATTTAGAAACGCATCATAGATTTAAAACGAGATAATGACAGCTTATTTACATTTTCCCCTATACTTCTATGTTGTTACCGTGACGCAGCGATCCATAAAATCTCGATTCTTTCTTCAGACGATTATTTCGTGAAGAAAGCAAATGAGATTTAAGCTTTTTTTCCAAGTGATATTGAATAATGCAGACGAGAGATATAAAAATACTGCTGTGTAATAGAAATTTATGTATTATTTTTACAGTGAATATATATATGAGTATTAATCTGCCCATATTAATTTACCGTTATGTCTTGTAGCAAAACAAATGCACAGTAACTTAAAACTTCCTTTACATCAAAAATACATTTATTTAACATGATTTATAATTTATTTATTTAAGAAAAAGTTGTAGAAAAACATCTTTGAATCAGCCGAATGAACGGCGGGATACTTGGGCGGTTTTCTTTAAAAATTCTTCCACCTAGTCATCACTTCCGTTAGTTAGACATAACCAAAGGAAGGGATGACTTAGACTTCTTCCTTTAGTATGTAAAAGGAAGGAATCTAAGGATTAAAAGAAAGTACCTGAGTCAGTAAAAGGAAAGGATCTTCCTCCAGAACTTTAATGAGTAAAGGAAGGTATCATAACCCAGATAATCTTAGTCCTTCAGTGATTCCTTGCTTCCCGAGCATTAATCGTATCTATTAGCATTAATCATCTATGTTACAAATGCCCTATTACCAAAAATTGTAATTAAGTCATTGCTCTACTCTGTGAGTTCTAGACTTCATGTTACCTCAGCACGAAAATAAATTCACGATTAGAACTTCTAATGTAGGCATCTGATTTTTGTTTGATAAGAGATTTTTCTCTCCTCTCTTTCTGCATGCCTTCGTGATGTAACTGAGAGCACAACTGACGCGTATTCGGGAGGTTCAGAGTTCGAGGCATTGCACATTTTTCACATCTCTAGCATCAAACACATTAATGGCTCTACCGTGGCGCTTGAACTAAATGGTCGTGGACGAAACTTTCTCTCTACCAGGATTTAGCAGTTGGGTTCCCTCATTCTCAGTCGTCCTCTAAAAGGGGGGGGGGTATGTAAGGTATTTTCTCCCTCCTTTCTGCATGCCTTCGTAATGTAACTGGAAGCACACTCGACGCGTGTTCGGGAGGTCCAGAGTTAAAATCTCGGCGATTGCACATTTTCACGTCTCCAGCATCAAGAACACTCACTGATGAGTCCACAATTTATTATTCAGAAATATTGCGTACATTTCATGAGGAGCCTTCCGAAAATTCTTGCCTATTTCTTTTCTTTTCTTAATTTTATAACCGACTTTTGATACCTTGATTAATTTAATGGAACAAGAATTATAAAATATAGATATTTTCAAATAAGAATCAAGAAATGACATTTTATATTTAGCTTATGAAATCTTAAAAGATTTGAAACAATAATTTTTTATATTAGTTTCTTCTTTAAAAATAGAATGTAATTGTCATAAGAGGGAGGAAAGCAACTATTTTAATCAATATGTATATTATAATATTCTACCGACATATTCTAGCATGTTATTCTGTCAAACTTTAACATCAAAGCGAAATGTTCTTATTATTCCACGGTAATGAATTATATACATAACGTTATGGCATATGTATAAAAAGTATAATTGCTAGGCCATCAATCAAATATCACGAAAGATCTGTAAATTCTGTTAAAAACTTGCATTAATTACCCAATTTATAAAACTTCAAATTTAAGAACTGTTTTGTTTTTCAGTATAAGTACAATTGCCAATAAAAAAATTTATTATATAGAATAACATACTGTTACGAATTTTACATTTATTTGGTTATTTATTTAGAATTGCAATTAAAATTGCTTTATATTTCCCGTGCAACGCAGACGATTTTTGAAGAGAAAGCTACGTCAATAAAAATAAAAATAAAAGAGCGCGTGCATTTAATGTTTAATAAATAAATATCTCGTAATTACTGTTGCCATCCAGAAAAATCGAGATTGTTCTAGTGATAATTAAAAAGCTTATAAAAGCCGAATTGAAACACCTCATCTCAGTTGTAATTGTAGCTATTTAAAGAGAACTGCTGTTTGTTTACTTAATGCTGTTATTGATTGTAGCGATTTCGCTGTGAGATAGAATTATTTTATCTGTTTTGAACTGAGTTTTTGCTAAACGTTTGAGATATTGTGCGAATATCTCTGAAGAAATATTTCAGCATTTTGATTTATTTCTTTTGGAAAGAATAAATTTTTGTTATCTTTTTACGACTTGTGCATTCAATCCATAACGAACCCGTACGCACGCAACAATACTATCATATAATGTTATTTATAATTAATTGGCTATAATTAAAATTTGCAAAAAAAATCCAGTAAATATACTATTTACTGTTTTCATCTCAATAGTTCCTATTTTATTATTCTTTTTAAGTAAAACATCTACAATTTAAACTAATGAGCATTTAAAAGGAAGAAAGAAAGATTAACAATACTGTCACGTTATCCGTTAAATTATTTTTAACGTATTATCTAATTCGTCGTTGAAGATGCCAGAAATAATCATTTTGTTAACATTTCCGAATCATCTGTATGAATTTAATAATAATCTGAGATTTGCAAAGTCGGTTGCTCATGATCTTTCATAAATGGGTTCAGAATAATAGATGCAAATCCGATCTACCACAAACTGTCCTAAATTGGCCCGGCGTTAAGGCCTCGAAGTCGTTCTTATTTGCTAACAATGAAAGTATGGTTGAACTGGATGAGGAAGCTTTTAATTGTGATAGCAACGTTCTTTTAAAATCAGTATAAAATTCCCAGTTGTATGCAGAACATAGCATTTAAATGACTGAATACTTATTTCTCATTAGCTATCAAAATGTGGTGCTCTAATAGGCAAAAATTACTAATTTATGCTTTCAAAAACTAAGTAACTTGTAATACTTTTATTATATTCAAGTATTAAGCTATGCAGTTTTCCCTGTTCAGATTTTTTACTGTTTGTATTAATGTCAGTATTGGGTATTATAATGTTCGAAGTTGCTCTGTTATGCTGGAATATCATACAATAGGTACGACGTTGTCCAGCCTAGTTGAAGTGGTGCTCTGAGGCGCATGACTATGTTGTTTCCTTAGGCTTGGTTCTCCAAGGAGATAGGCAATAAGAGGTGACAAGAGAGGCCCGCTAGGGATCACAGGCCTGAGATACACAAAATAAACAAACTCAAGGATGAAAATAAGCACATGTACAAATCAATTAAGCTCAAGTTACCGTAATTAATGTTATATACATATTTACAAGTGACGTCATAATCAGGATAAAAGTCCAAAATTAAAATTTATAATAAAAATGTTTATAATGAAATTTAATTTATATAAATAATTTAAATCAGTGAGATATTTTATGGTGTAGAAATCATTAAGCATTTCATTTCAAACCAGAAGACGTGAAAAATGCCCTCGCCGCTCTTCGAAATCCTGACTTCCCAAGTGCTAGGCAGACTTGCTTCCAATTACACCACAAAGACATACGATAAGCAGCGTGAAAATATCTTGCATTCTCTCCCATTTAAAGGGCGACAGGAAGGGGGGGATTCAATAGTCAAATCTCGATAATGACTCATTATTATCCACCACATTTCAGTTCTGGCGCTATTGTACAGATATTATGTTTTTATCGGTGTAGGAAACTTGGAAAATGAATAATACCCATGCCTGGATTTGGAATCCAAACCTCAGGATTGCTAGCGGAATGTGCTTCTAATTACACCACGAAGACATGGGTAAGAAAAGAGAAAGTAAACATGCACTCTTCCCAATTTAAAGGGCGAGGGGCAAGCGGGGACCCAGTAGCCAAATCCAGGTGGTGACAAATTATCATCCACTCCATTTTTAGTTCCGACATTACTTGTTGTGCCCGCTGGGTTCCACGTGCGTTGGCCGTGGAGCATAAGGCCACTCGAATGCTGTGCAGCCTCACATTTCTTCAGCGATACCATTCAGACGGCCAACACTTCATTGATCGCATCGTTACCGGTGATGAAACATGGCTTCATCACTTCACCCCCACATCCAAAAGAGCCACGATGGAGTGGAAACACACTCGATCACGGACGAGGAAAAAGTTTAAGGTCACACCCTCTGCCGGTAAAGTGATGGCAACCGTTTTCTGGGATACGACTGGTGTTATCCTAATCGAGTATTTGGAACGTGGCCATACCATTAAGGCCGATCGTTATTGTGCCACCTTAAGGAAATTGCGTAAAGCCATCCATCGCAAACGGCCTGGATTACTGAGCAAAGGCGTCATTCTTCTGCTTGGCAATGCCAGGCTCTACGCAGCTCTCCAGACTCAGGAATTGCTGCAAAGGTTCAAGTGGGAGGTCTGGAATCACCCCCCCCATACAGCCCCGATTTGGCTCCAAGTGACTATTTCATTTTCCCGGCGTTGAAGGGATACTTATCCGGAACACGGTTCACCTCAGACGATGCAGTGAAAACAGCTGCCGAGAAATGGCTCAATGAGCAGGGCCCTGATTACTACCAAGACGGGATAAACAAGTTGGTCGAACGTTCTGACAAATGCCTAAACAGATTTGGCGATTATGTGGAAAAGTGAAGGCCAGATGTGTCTTTTAATTCCCATTTGTATCTTGTTTCTATTGTTAATAAATACTTTTTCATTTGCCTTGTAAACTTTTTTTTGGATCACCCCTCGTACATACCAGTGGTTTCCAATGAGTCCAATTGATGACATACTTAACATCTCGAATCGTTAGAAATCATCTACCAATGCAAAGTATTCTAAAGAATTTTCTGAGATGTTATTATTGCTTACAAACAGCATGCAAATCATCTCAAAACTGTATTCGTATTTTTTCCAGTTGAGATCGACATTACTCCAAACTGAGATAGGACATACGTATCTGGTTTTTTCCAACAATATCTTAAGAGATTTAACTTTATTTTATTCAGACAGATCTAATAATAACAACAGACGGAAAATTATGCGACACCTCTGGCTGAGCTTCATGACATACAGGTTTTTGAAATATTGACTGAAACTTAATATGAATAAGACGATGAAGTTAATATCATATTGGCTAGAATTATGTCTATTTCTAGTATTATTGAATTAACACGTGGAACTTCTTTTCAGCCGCATTTTATACTGCCACTGTAAACTTTATGTCATGCGATTAGAACCTTAGCATCCTCTTTAAGCAGGATTAAACGTACAATTATTCCTTTAGTTTGTTTGTCAAGTAATCTGCATTGTGCTGGTAGATAAAAGATAAACTACAAAAATTTGGTTAAATTGTTAGAAATATACAGCAGATATCAGAGTTTAGAATTGTACCCAAACCTTAGAAGATAGAAAATAGCGTCAAATTTACATGAAGTAAACAAAAACGCTGTAAACAGACGTAAACATTGCAGATAATATAATATCAAAACCACTAAGAACTTTGACTGATACGCATTTTCGACTACGATCACGTGTTTCTGGCAAAACATGATAAAACGTCACCAAAGGCAGATCAAAACAGAATCACGTTATGAACGATAGAATAAACTGCGTTTTCCCACAATCTGATGCTTCAAATGTTGCTTATCTGAAATTAAATCTTTGAAAGAAATTGTTGTTGATCTTAAATGAAGCCTTTAAATGGATTTTCTTCTCGCAAATTTCGTTACGTACAATCTTGTATAATACGATTTTTTTAGTAGTATTTATTTATATGATTTGGTACACTGTACTGTTTTTTCTCAAAATTGCTGATGTGGTTGGGAGTAATCTGTATTTTATGACGCTGGATACTTTTGGATTTATCCGTCCAGTAGCTTCACAATTTTCTTTTGTTGTTTTCTTTTGTTTTGATGCGATTCGAATTTACTTCATATTCGACGGTGCATTATTTTTTCGGGTGTTATTTGTAATGTTGTCAGCACAAAGCAAAAGCACAAACCCAACTATACATGTTTGATGAGAGCGTACTTCACGTCCAGAGTGTGATCCAATATACTTTTTCTATTCCATTATGGCCGTGAACGAAAGTCAAAATTCTTAAATAAACGAAGAGATTCTTAAATAAATAATTACTGGAATATTTTTGTGCCTTAAAATGCAGAAAAGTAAGTTTTAAGATTTGAAATAGCCACGTAATGCTTGAAAAGCGTCATTCGTCATTTTGTTAAGGCGCAAAAAATAAATAAATAAATAAATAATAAAATACAGTACAAGGTCCAGTTTGGAACCTGTTGAACTCCAGGCTTGAAAGGATGATTGGTGCTCAGGGTAATAGTTTTCTTTTCTCGTGACAATTTACTGACACTCACTAAGGAGTAAGTCAAGATAATGATTTCAAGTTCAAAGTCCACTGCGATGAATTTTACATTTTGTTCTGGAGACGTGAAAACTCCGCAATACCCTTGGCGGGACTCAAACCTGGACCTCTCGAATACGTGCCGAGTGTGCTACCATTACACCACGAAGGCATGCTGGAAGAAGAGAGAAAATACCTTATAAAGTCCTCTTATTTTGCGGTGAACTTAGAGGCGACTCAAACAAGATCATAAGATCTATTTTTAAGCTGATCGGTCGTATATTCCTCTCATTTGTATCTTATATATTCCCCCTTTTAAAGGTATTAGTGGACTAATCGCCAAATCCGGTGCTGACGAGTTATTGCCCACCACCTTTCAGTTCGGGAGCCACTATAAAGTCATTAGATTTTTTTTTTTTTGGTGCTGGAGACGTGACAACTGAGCAATGCCCTTGCAGGGACTCGAACCTGGACCTCTCGAATACATGCTAAGTGTGCTACCGTTACACCGCGAACGAATGCTGGAAGGAGAAAGAAAATACTTTATATGGTTTCATGCATAATAAAGCCGTGAATGACTGGACTACTCAGCTACAATCATTCAAAGGTCAATGGATAGACGCATCATCTTCCAAGATGATATTGCCTGGAATGCGTTTCGTTTCAATGAAAGTAAAAATGTTAGTTCCACACAGTAATAACGTGCAACACTGTTTCTCATGTAGTAATGTTCAATTACTAAGGCTTTCGATGTTTAATATATTAATCAATGATGTTATCGCCATTTAACATTACAGTCCACAAACCATCATAACAAACATTTCTGTTCGAAAAAGAAGTGAGCTTCTAAGGACTGACTGATACGCTAATTCACTGGAAGCAAAGAACACGAAATCATTTACTTTAAGCATAATACCTTGTGAGGCTTATTTTAATGTGTTTTATCAGTTATTTTATGTTCCGAATCTTTACTGTTTGTTCGCTCTTTCCGTTTTCCCACCAGAATGCAAATTAGTTCGCGTGTATTCAAGTGAGGGTTTGAGATGGTTTAGTCAGAACGTGTTTTGCCAAGTGAAGGTGTGGTATGCTAAGATAAGTGTTCCTGTCTTCGGCCATGCATTATAATTGACGATAGTATTTCGCGTTAGAGAAGCTTTAAGAGCCAACTTCGTATTCAAATTACTCTGCATAGCCTTCGGTTATTACATATGTAGATTTAGTTTTACACTGAATTTCAATTTTCGAGTTCTCGCCAAAAATGCTGGCTGATTTGTAAGCACCAAGTGTGCCCTCTGCTCATTTTACTTAGTTTTAAAACAAAGGGTCTTTTACACCTTTCTCGAATCTCTGCTGTATTTCTGAAGACAATGATAAGTCGCTTGTGGATTAGCCATAAGTTACAATTAGTAAAATGAAATTCCTTACAGCCTTTATGGAGAAATTCCTTAGAGAAACTAGATAGTAATTACATTACACATGGGGGGAAAACGGGATGCAATTAGTTGGGATTTCAACCTAGATCGAAATACCAGTAATCTTATCCACTGGATATTAAGAGGAAGATATTAATGATTTGTGAAGCTAACATGCAGTTGTATAAAAAAGATATATAATAAAGTATATATATAAATATGTAGACGTATTGAGATTAAAACCATTCGGATATTTTAAAAAGCCAATAACCGGTCCTTTTTTTTCCCTGGAGGCCAGTTACGTAATACAAACTTTATGCTTTAGTTCATCGCATTTTCTTTCAACAAAGATTTTGCAATAACGGGAAAAAAATATTTCTATAAAACAAAATAAAAAAGCTATTTTTGACTAAATCAAATAACGAAATCATTATTATTTGTCTAAATGCATAACCTATTTCGACAAAGCAGAACCAAGGAATGACCTTTTATTAATTTGGACCCTAAATTTAAATTCTTAGTTTTGGCTTTATTTTTACTTCGTGATACAGAATATATAACCTACTTTCACTCAATTAAAATTAAATTAACATGTTACTTTGTATAATAGTCTGCTATAGTATGTAATTGCTTGTTATACCTTTCTATTAGTCAACGGTTGAAAGAACAAAAAAAAATTAATTTTGCATGACCTTTTTACAGTAAAGAAGAAGCTGTATAATTGGATGATCCGATGCCTGGAGTTCATCTCACTTGTAACACTGAATATATCTTCATGCATTCCAATAATTTCTTAAATTCTGTTTAAAGTTAACTCTTTAAAGTTATTTATTCATTTATATATTCCCCCACCCCCAATGATCCTTTCTTCAGATTTTCCCCCCTATTTCCTTAGGGGTTATTTCGTTCACTTTGAATTATTTCTACAATTTATGCAATGCGATATTTCTATTAATTCGAAATACTATATCTGATAGTACAGAAAATTTGAAACCTCAAATGGACTGATGTATAATTCAACAAACCCGCGTTGAAGTAACATGCCGCAAAGCTGAACTATCCCTTTTCAAAACCGCTACAAACAACAAGCATCTGGTTACTTGTTTTGACCATGAATGAATCATATCCGAAAGATCTCGAATTAATAAACTTAAAACAGGCAGTTCAGCTGGAATTTTATCCGCGCTGGAAACATCTGTTAACTGTCATTTTGGATCGACAAAGCATGAGGTGACCGCGAGGTTTGCTTCTACGCATTCCTAGTAATACATTGTCATGGGACAACCGATGCAAGCTGTTCAAATATTGCCACGTGCGTATCTTCTTTTCTATTTTCTATTTCTCTGCAAACTTCCTTTAAGTTTGATCAGAAAAGGTGTTTGTTGAAGATAATCTTCACACTGCATAGAAAAGATAGAATTATGCAGATCAATGAGCGAGTGAATAACTAGTTGCAGTAGATAAACTTTAGCAAACTGTTACACAGGTAAACAAAAACCTGATGTGTGCAGCACATGACTTCCTTGTACGGAATATTAAATAAAACGCATTTTTTCTTGCATTTCATTTAAACTCATTGGATTGAATTAAATCTGCTTCGTCGACAGCGCATAAACCATAATAGAATAAATGCACTCTTTAAAATTCCCTATATTTGTTTATCGTAGAGACATTCTGGCGATAGATTCACTTAACAGCGTTACGTTTCATTCATTTTAAAACGCAGAATGCACAAAAATTATATCATCTGAAGAATTATCTAATCGCTGCCACATATTCTATTCAAATACTATAATAAATCTAAAACGATGTATAAAAGAAATTAAACACACACAAAAAAAGAAGTTTTTTATAGACGATTCAGTATTTCTCATTCAATTAATTCAGTTCTCACTTCGCGACAAAGCAAATATACATAAAAACTCAAAGTATCTATATTAAAAATTGTGAAGTAAATTTTAAACACTTACTTTCTCAAATAAATTCCAGAATGAATTAAGCATGATTTAGTTCACAATAGTAAAAGAATATCTTTGTTGTTGCCAAGCTCAGTTTCTCTAGATTGGCAACAAATCCACTATTCTGCTTAGTTTCAAATGTAAACAAATATGGCTGCTATGGCTTAGCCTCACTTAAACAACTTTTAAATTGTTGATTAATTCTACAAATATTGCATGCAAATTTACTAAAGGCATAAAAACCTTAACCGGAAGATAAGAACAACATAATTCAACCATTTTTAAAGCCAAAAATGCGCAATTTATCAACATATAACAATAAAAAAAACTGAGCTCATTGAGCCGAGTAATAGAGTGGGTATATTTGGTGCAGCCGATTGCAACCAAAAAGGGAAGTGCACATCTACACGTTATAATATTCCTATATACAGAATTTCAAAGTTCTGAGGCTATTTTTGAGTTATGCGAGATACATACATACGTATGTAGAGATAACATGGAAAAAAACTCTTTTGAATCCATTTTAAATGAATTTATAATTCTTTTAGGCAAATAGAGTCCTTTATTCTGTCCTTACGTACAGATGTAACGGAAAAACATCGTTAAACTGCTTTCGAATAGCGTGCAAAATGGATATTTTCTTTGAACTATGATACGTGGAATTTTTCGTGATTACAATACTTCCTTTACGTCGTACAAAGAAGTAAAAAAGAATTATAGCGCACTATTTAAAACACTATCTCTTCATCGGGTGCCGTAAAATGTTTTTGCACTTGATCCTCCTCAAACAACGCAGGTTTGAACTATGTGACTTAACTTATATGTTTCCCCCTCCATATGCAACTTCTTTTCAGTAAATGTAATGGCTATTTAAAAAAAAAAAAAAATTTTTTTTTTTGATTGTAAGAAATTCACCTACTGATCTTTGTCATTAGAAGCATAGAAGAAAATTAACAAAAATTGAGTACATAATAAACACATAAAATATATGCAAGGATTTTCCTATTTTATACATTACTGGAAAAAAATAGCCTAAAATCTATAAAACAATTTTCATTTTTGATATCCAGTGTTAGATATTGTTTATATAAGGCTCTAATAACAGTTGCTGTAACATCAAATTAGCCGCAATATATACATTTGTTTTTTATATACGAATGTCATAAAATTGAAAAAAAATTACATGCATTAATTTAAAATTATTGTTGCTTGAGTGCGGGTTCGTAATAGATTGAATGCAAGAGTCCGATAATAGGTTAATAAAATTTATTCCTATCAAAATAAATATATCAGAACGCTGGAATTTTTCTCAGACATTTTCCTACAAGTGTTCACAATATCACGCAGTATAATCAGTAGTTATACTTCAAACTATTAAAAATGTTAAAATACAACCCAATGTAAACTATCTAAAGAAAAAGCTAATTCGGATTTCTCAATTCACACGAAAATAACAACTGACAGCAACAGTAACCAAGCAGATGAACTGAGATGATCGTTGATCGTTTATTTACTTCTGGTACACAACCACAAAAGATAGTTTTAACCAGTACATTACATTTTAATACCATATTAACATTTGCTTGATTTGAAAAAATATGATGTACACTAGTACATCGTCGCACGGAGGCGGAATAAGGAAGATGAAAGTTCAGGAATTTAGGTAAAGTACACAATAAACAGTCAAAATATCGATGCACGATGCGTTGAGTCGTGGAGGAAAGCTTGGGAAGGAGCACGTGACTTTTTAAAGTTGCTTTAATGGAATTGTAGTAAACTAAAATTATAAGTCTAGATTCGATAAAATAATCGAAAGCAGCATTCCAACTTCGAGTTTGTCCATAATGGATTTTGCAGATTTCAATTTTACGAAAAATTCTTTGGCTTTTTGCATGTGAATTTTTATCCAGGTGAAAAAGGATATATCATTTTCTTTTTCTGGTTCTTGCTTTTTCTTGAACCGTGTTGAAAAGGTGTCCGAGATGTTTTGTTCTTCTATGTTGGGTAAGGCATGAAATTCTGATTCCGCAAGTCGGAAATTATTTCTTTCTGAAGCTTTGTTTTTAGCTTTGGCTGCTTCTATGGCTTTAAGGATATTTTTAGGGTATTTAACGCAACCCTTGTACGTAGAAACATGATTTCCACCACAGAAGGCACAAGTTGCAGGCTTTTTCTGAGTACAAGTGTATGTTTCGTGTTGCTTTGCACATTTCATGCATCGTGCTGTATAGTGACAAAGTTCCCGCGTATGCCTGTATCTTTGACACTTATGTCACCGCACGGGCCCAGATTTAGATTTGTATGTGGCGATGAATACATCTAATCCACAAAGTTTTTCGATTTTGTAGATTCGTTTACCTTCTCAGGAACGCTTGCACTCAACTTGGAAAAGTGGCAATTTAACTAGGTTTCCTTCTCAGAAGTGAGTTGACGTACTTTTAAAACAGGGATTTCCTTTTTAATTAGCTTCAGTATGATAACTTTAGGGTTTGTGTTTTCGGGTAATTTTTTTTTATAACAGCTTTGATAGGCTTTTCGCTGTTTAATTTGAAGCTGTGGAAGAGAATTCCACGCGTTTAAAGTAATTTTGTTATAAATCTACAGTGATCTATTTCTTAAACTCGTATAGTAACGGTTTCTCCTTTGATATTGGCTCTTTAATATTGTTATTTTCGATTTCTTCTCTTAAGGTTCCCCAATTTGCACTAAAATCATCAAGTACAATTGGGGGAACATTGACCTTAGTTTTGGGAGGGATAAAACCCTCTTCATTTTTTCCATCCATGTGATCTTCGTGATTAAGTTTGGAGAATTTATTTGACTGTTTCGGTTCAGTCTGTTCATCGTTTGAGAGTGGTCTTTTTACAGAGTTGCGAGAGGAAATATACCCTTCGCTATCTATAATAGTGCGTTTTTTCTTAGATTTATTTTGTTTTGAGACTGAGGGGTCAATATCTTCATTATTTATACGTGATCGCTTTCATTTGAAATTTGAGGGGTTTGGGAAGTTTGAGTTGATTTGTGCATCTTCTGTAGGAGTAAACTTACGGCATCCATTTCATTCCTAAGTTCATTATCTTTGTACAAGGCGATATTAGTGCTTTCAGCGACAGATGAAGCATAAGTAACCTTGTCCTTATAGATGCGTTCTCTGGCTTCACTAAGGGAATTAATCCATTCCTGGATTGCTCCGGGAGTGCCGATGAGATTAGCATATTTAGCTTTGGCAAACGAAGTTAAATGGCACAATTAACAGCATACTCACCAAAAGTCAAGTAGTTAAGATCATTCATAGCAGAGCGTAAAAGCAAACAAAATGGCAGCTCAAAATAATAATAATAATAATAATAAAAACAAGCAACCGTTATACTTTTACAATTTAACTGAACTGATGAACTTAGATTCTCTCTTTCCTGCCTTTTATAGCTTTCAGTCGGCATCGAGATATTTCTAGTAATTTCTCCTTCTCGAGATTTCTGCAGATTCGTAGAACGGTGTGCAATGATCTTACCTCCATCGAAAAATAAATTATTTCGAATATATCAACATAAATACAAAATTAAAAGTTCTAAGGTTAAAGCAGAAGTCCATAAAAGTAGAGAAAAATTCATAAAAGTCACAAGTCCATAAAGTAATCATGTAAAGCAGTAGGTAAAAATATCGAGCTGGAGACATGTGATGAACATGAGAAAAATACGAGCACAGGCAGTTAGGAAAATACAGGGTACATAATGTATAATTTTAACATAATAACATGACAAACTGATATCCCAAAATAGTCAAATTTCCAGCACAAAATTTAAATTATATACATGTCGAAAGATGGTTCAAAACGAGACGAAAATGCAAAAAGTCCAGTTTCCATTCATACCAGATAAATTTCCACTAAAAATCTCTCTTAACATGTTAAAGAAGACAAAACTTTTGTCTATGGGAGTAAGATGCAGCGCGAATTTCATCCAGTCGATTCGTTATTATTTTAATTACATCAAAAATAGAAAATTCACTTAAGATTTTGTTTGCTTCACTAATGACTTGCAAAAAGGCCTTAAAAGTAGAGAAGATATTACTTATAGAGTTTCTATTCTGACTTCTAGTGTTGGGTTTAGCTGCTCCAGGGAACGGCGGAAATTGTGTGTGGTGTTTTATACTAACATCAGTTCGAATTTTCCAATCATTACTAAGTGATTTGGTAAGATTTTTTTGACTAAATTAGTTAGTGAAATATGCGAACCAGAAGTAGATGGCTGCTGATAATCAATAACCAATGGTTTTGAAACAAACTCGACATTAGATGGGGATGGATTCGGAACAGAAAAACTAAATTTTAAAAATTTCGTTAAAGATCCACTTCGTTTAACTTTTATGTAATGACGCCGTGTCATTAATTATCCCCCCCCCCAAAAAAAAAAGAGAGAGAGACCCCACCATTTGTGATATCGTTTCAGCACTCTCAGCATGACAACACCCAAGTTTCAGAATTATGCAGTTATTTTGTTCCCTTTTATTACTATAACTTAATTAGAAAAATAATTTTAATGTATTTTCTTAAATATTCGTTTGTAATGCTTTATTTATTGTTTTACAGTATCAATTTTAAAAACAAGAACAATTTCCCAGGAATACAGGATTACCTATTTAGTTCATTACGACAACTAAAGAGGCCAGAGTTGCAGTGTCTCAAAAAGATGGCTACGAACGAAATATCGCTCCCACTCTGCACCCTTCGGGGAGAGTTTGCTTGACTCATTGTCCTGTGACCTTTCTTGCCAACTGGACATTCGCGTCTACTCAAAACTGATGGGGTTCATAAATTCCCTTTCATGTTCCCTCAACAGCGAAATGTATTGAAACATTAGCTCGGAAAAATTCCTTAATCTCTCATCTGAAAATTAACAAAGAAAACTAAAGGGAAAGGTTTCAAATGATGAATACTGTCTGTCTACGAGAAGAACAGATCTCGACACAGTGTCCAGCGGGTGGCGGTCACTGTAGCAACAGGGCTAGTATATTTCAAACAGGGGTGAACCAAGGGTTGCTTTATTCTTATTTTGTTTTGGGCGACTGATGGCTTAGGGGAAAAGAGTTATCATTCGCCTTCAAGACACCCCTACGGAAAATGGGTCAAGGATTGTTTCCAAGGCAACAGACAGCTTCAGACTAACTGGGAAGAGAGCTTTTCTTATGATAGACAGACAGTTATCTTTGCAGTCTTAGCTGGAAGGAGATGGGAATTCATTCCTATTTCCCGCCTCTTTCAGTGAACCTTTTCAAACTTTACCGCCCTTTTTTTTAAAAAGAAAAGGCCTTTTAGCCTTTGTCCAAAAGTAGTTCTAAAGGCGAAAATTCCAAATCTGGGCGGACGGACGGAGACACACCCCCCACACAAAAAAAGCGTTTTTTACCTTCTTTTGGACAAAAAAAGAAATCATTGGATAATATACTTGTCCCTGCACAAGTAACTTCCACACAACAGGATACTGACTGAATTTGGTGCCACTGAATTTTGCCGCCTGCGTAAGGGACACGCGCTGCATAATCGCCAGGAACGATCTTGAGCCGAAGTGTAGCTTGGCTATGAAAATTAAACTTGTACTATATAACGGAAACATATAGCGCTTTGCAAATTTAAAGCTAGAAACAACCATTTTTATAATAAAACTTTGATTAAAATACACTTGCTTTTTTAACCCCAAGTAAACATGTAGCTCATAATCGTTAGGGGGAATGCAGTCGGAAATCATACCGTGAATTAATCTTTTAAAATTAAAATTGTACAGACATTAGGTATTTTTTGAAAGCAGGAGAGATGAGCAATAAGCAATGCCTCGAACCACGGACCTCTCGAAATACGCATCGAGCGTGCTGACCACTACACCACAAAGGCATGCCAAGAAGATGGGAGAAATACCTTATAAAATGACTTAAATCCATTTCGGCATCTTCATTATTTTTATTACTCACTTCATAACCCCTTTACTCAATACAATCGAAAATTTAACATTTATGTATAATCCACCAAATTTATATTAGTCTTAAACTGTAACTAATCATTGATGTGATCATTTTTTAGGATTAGCGTTTAACGAGGATAACCGAACTTCGCATCAAGCATCACCTCACCTTGGAACTGCAGGTTTCGCACCGCTCGATAAGCTGCGTTCATCTCCTGTTTAACTGCTAGCCATTAAAATTGTTATACCGTGAAGGAAGAGCACAACAGACCTGAAATTTGCATTAAGTTAGTACATTCTGGAAGATGCGAACGATTAGCATTTCACGGTGTGCGCACATTAAAAGCAAGGACAATGACACCTCAAAATGCTATGAAAAAAGAGGCAAATTGAAATGCCAATTTTTCGTTCGGAAATATCCGGTTTATTCGCGGACACTGACGAGAAATTCATCATTCTAACTTTATTAAATCACTAGTTCCAGTTTCTCTTGTAGGTACAATGTAAGCGGTAGACCCGACTTTAATTTAGTTTCCTTTCCATTATAAGTACAATAGAAATTCTATATGCAAATGAAAGATCTCTGTGGATGCAAACTTTTGGTTTCTTAATAAGTATCACAGATGAAAGAAATCCAAACCAAGATAGGTACAGTTCCTATTAGCATTGATTGTGAAAATGAATGTAGGGAGTTTTGCTCATAGATGACAACGCTGAAGAAATCAACAACATATACTTAAATTTTAAAAAAAAGTACAGTACAAACACATGAAACGCTTTTCCTTCTTTTTTCACACACACACACACATATATATATTAAAAAAAAAAAAAAAAATGTTTCAGTTTCTTGCTCTCTTACATCTGTTGCCATTCTCGAATAGAGAAACTTACCTCTCGTGGAGTTTGATTGGGATGCAACATTAGGCTTAAGGGGTAGAGGTAGAGAGGTAGAGTGAGTGCCAGAAACTAAAGACTTTTTTTTGGGGGGGGGACAGCTGTAGAAACATCTTTTGTGAAACATTTTCTCGTTATTCGGCTATTTTTTTACTACAGGGTGACAAAAATATTTTTACTCAGGACACCAAATATAATAAGGCTGGCCTTGATGCCAAGCATTTTGTGAAAATCAAGCATACTGTTGACACTTCTGATGAACAGGATGCTTCTTCCATTAAAACTGCTTAGGAGTTATTCAAAAAGACATCTCTAAAGAACAGTCTCACATGTTAATCACATAATTAGCCAGTATCTTTTACCAGATCGCCTAGACAGACAGAAATACCTCATCTTCCTTCAGCAGGTGCTGCCTGATTTACTGCAAAATGTGCCAGCATATGTTGAAACAATATGCAGTTTCAGCACATTTCTTCAGCATTGTACATAACTAACTGCCTGGACACTGTTTTCCTGAACAGATGGATTACCCTCCGTGAGTCCATCTCTTGATCTTCCAAATCTGGTCTCTCTTGCCAGGATTTTTTTCTCTGCGGACGTATTTAATATAAGCACAATTTACAAGAAGCCCACTGAGTCACCAAAGGACTTTGTTGGCCGAATCAGCTTCACAGCTGCGACATTCACGAAAAGACAGGAATCTTCCAGTGTGTGCATGATTCACTCTGCTGTCCATATGACATCCATATTGCAGCTGGTGGTCATTCATTTGAGCATTTATTATAAAATTTTCAATAATAAAGATTCTTTATCCTTCAATTATTCAGCTTTATTTTGCTTTCCATTTTCATCAAAAGGATATCTTCTTGGCTCGCTGTTTGCTTTACAACCTTACACTATATGGTGAAAATGGTTTGTTTTGAAAAGTTCAACTAAAAGTTCTACCATCCTTTACATTTGTTACACCTTCTATTTTTAGCTAATTTATAATGTTATGCATAGTGTGATCTCTTCTCTTAACATTCATTTGAGATCCACAATCTTAATATCTTCAGTGTCACTTCTTTCTTTAGCAAATATTTAACACAAATACAATCACAGCCAAAAATTGAATTACAATGCTAAAAAGCTAGATTACAAAATACAAAAGAAATAAAAGCTGTGTTAGCATTTCTACCTTTGTAATAAATAAAAAAGATCTACATGAAAAGGAGAAAATATTAAGCTGATGGAATGGATCTGCTTTATGTAAGTGAAACAAACTGATTGATTTTTTTAGAAGAAAGGAATTCAGCCAAATTAAAAAAAAAAAATAATAAATATATAAAAAATAAAAAAAATCAGAAAATGATTAAACTTCTAAGAGGCCTCACTTCATAAAAATAAAATATCTCTTTCCAACTAAACCTCATTCTGTACACTACAATACGCATTCTAAATTTTAAAATAAACCAATGAATATATGATTTAATGATGTAGAGGAAACCTAAGCTGCCTAAAATCATTAAATTTAAAATTATACAACACACTTTTTTTAGATGTTTCACTGAATTCTCTGCTAGCTACATGGAATTCTAATATTTGCTCAAGTATTTTACATCACATCCTAATAAATACAGTATTATTTGTGATGAGCAATTTTCTTATTTATTAACAGCTCAAATTTTCTTTGAAAATTTTATATACATATTTTGGACCTCAAAAATATGTATGAAAAATGCTTAAATAAATTCTTCCTCTTTTTAATATTCCTGTCTAAACAAAAAAGATACGCAACTCAAAGAAAATTTTTTTTATATAAAAATGGAAACATTTCCTTAGGAAATGCATACAATAAAATATAGATACAATGTACATTAAAAACTAGGTATTATCACAAATATCAAGCAATAAGTTCCCAATTTGCTGAGATACCGCATCCAGTAACATAAGCAGTAACACGTGTCTGAAAGTCTTTTTTTAGCTCAGACTGTAAAGTTTTCATTGCTCTCCAGTACAACATACCATATAATGATGGACTGCCTCCAGGATATTCTATTTCTAACTTCATGTATTCAAGCCAGATGTCTTAAATAAGAAAACAGTTTAAACACACATGAATTAAAAATAAGGAAAAAGCATATCAACAAATTAAAACACCATAGTTATTGATAACGATGATATATCCGCATACATGTGACAGAGTAAGACTATAGTTAAATTGCTTTAAATAAAGCCACTGATTTTATTTAAAAAAAAAAAGAATTCGATGTGCAAGTAACCTGCTTTGCACACTAGTAATTCAAAATTTCATCAGGCAGCATTACAGCTTTTCCAGATCACTTACAAAAAATACATTCAAAATTTGACTCACAAAAAGAAATCCTAATAACTCATCACCTATTATACACTGGTTATCATAAATTAAGGAAAAATCACGATTACTGAAAAAGTTACATGTAGAATTTTATGAAACTTACCCACAATATACAACACATAGTAAGGTATCAAATAACATAAAAAGAAATTACCAGACAATTATGGTAGTACAGAAATTAGCACATGTATAAAATGAACAAATCGAAGGTGTCAGTTTGCTATAGGAAAAGTATTTTCAATATGGACTATGATTGCCTCTAGAAGCAATACAGCATGTACAGTGATGTGTGATGCTTTCAATTATGCAGTCTATCAGTTCCATAGGAAGCGAGAGCCATTGCTCTTGCAAAGCAGTTGCAAGCGCAGCAAGGGTCTCAGGGGCAGAATGAGAGCATCTAGACGTCTCCCTAAAGCAACCCAAACGTGCTCGATGGGATTCAAGTCCGGGGATCGAGCCGGCCACTCCATGCGCATAACTGTTTCCTGTTGAAGATAATCTTCTACGATGCGAGCCCTGTGTGGTCTTGCGTTGTGGTATTGTAACAGGAAAGCATCACCTATTGCCCCGGCATATGAGCGCACATAAGCATCAAGGATGTCATTTCTATAAACCTGAGCATTCACGGTTCCCCTTGAAAAGACATGGAGGTCTGTGCGTCCACCCAAACAGATGCCACCCCAAACACAGACACAGCTTCTTCCATATGCATCTCTTTCATTGATGTTTGACGGATGATAATGGGTTCAAGGTTCTCTCCACATCAAATAATGCCTACTATCGCTTTCTAGACTAAACCTGGACTCATCCATAAAGAGAACAGTCCTCCATTGATCAGGCCTCCAGTGGACATGTCGTACCCACTGCAAACAGTCCCTCCTATCGCATGAAGTCAGCGGCACGCAAACGGCTGGTTGCCTTGCATACAGACCACCTTTGCGAAGCCTTCTATGCACAGTTGACGTTGACAACAACCTTCCAGTGGCTGCAGCAAGGGAGGATCTAAGAAGAGGAGTAGGAGTAGTGGTTCTATCTGTGTGCACATAATGTCAAATATCATTGTAGCAGTTGGCCGTCCTTGGCTGAACCTTCTAGATGCGAATCTGTAGTTTGAAATTGTCTCCAAAGTCTATGAAACACAGAAGGACTTACATTTAGCCATCTGGCCACTTCTGTTTGACTTTGTCCTGCTTCTAGTCTCCCAATGGCTTTCTATCATAGTTCTGCAGACAAATGATGCCTGGAGGTCATTGTTACAAATTGGCTATCTTAGATTTCTGATGACACCATCAGAGTGAAATATGTGGGCTTACTCTGAAACATGGACTTTTATGCTCCTTGCAGATGATACATTCCGAGTGCAGTGCCAATAATTTGCATATTGCAGTTTTACTCAACTACCCTTACTTGGCAACATATTCAAATTTTACATGGTTTGGCTTATTTTTGAGGGAGTTATCGCTATTTTTGCTATTTTTTCTTTATTTATGATAAGCAGTGTATTTTGACTACAATTAAATACAAAATAATATAAAAGGTATAAATTTCAGGTATAAAAATACATGAGAAAATATTTTGATGGCCAAACATTTAATATGTTTATATTTAAATTATGATAGACCTCTTGATGAACTTTATCAACATACCATGTGCATTCAATCTATAATGAACCTGTACACATATAAGAATACATTATCATTAGCTTTGAATTATCCTTTGAATATTCTCGATGAGTCACCTGTTCAGTGATTTATATGTTTGTAGCATACATCCTCCTAGGTGATAAATTTTGATGTATATAATTCATTGAATAATATGTATACACTGAATAACACAAATGCTTCTAAGCATTGTGAGAAATTAACTCCAAAGATCTTCATTATTTTAATTTACATCAATATACAAGTGTTTTGTAATTTATACATATCACATGTGCTTAACAATATAATATACATAAATTTCTACACAAAGAGGTCGGAATAAATGGAATAAGTCTTTCCTACATTTTGTATACAATGAAAGTGAAGCTTAAGAAGGAAAAAAAGGCACACAGTTTCACATCATGACACTGAATGTCTTATGGCCATATAGTCATTTAAACCTTAGCTGTATTTATTGATAAAGACATGAGAAGAATTTTTAAACTGTTCTTTATAAGGAAATGTGGTATGCATAGATTATAAAATATTTACTATCTCCCTCAAATGAATTTTCCCCATGCTGCTAAAATTGAAAACTTTTTAATGTGATTAATAATGAATCAGAATATAAACATTTAGCTCTATTATTCAGCTATTACTTTAAAATTATCTTTCATTACATATTGATTCTGCTAGAGTACATGTCATAAATTTTTCATTGAAGAAAATATAAAGAATATATGTAATTTTTATCTTCCATCAAAACAGCTGTTAAATTAACACTTTATTAAATTTTAGCAATGAATGTTTAATAAAAACGTAAAACACTATCAGTATGTAATTATAATAATTTTATTTTTTTACATTTAATAACCAATCAGAAGCTATAAATACTGTTATTTACTTTTTAATAATCCAGTTTTAGATACAAAGAAATTCTCAGTTCCCACTTCCTCAAAAAATGCAGATTATCTTGTTGAAATTAATGTAATTAGCATGCCAGAATTTCTAATTTTATTTTAATTTCAAGAATTTAATGTTACTTTCACGATCAATAAATAACATTTATTGCAGATGAAAATGAAATCCTACCTGATACAGATTTCAAAAAATCATTTTATCATTGTTAAAAAACTGAAAGTAAATATAAAAAATGGCTTTGAACAGCATAAAATTCTCTGAGATATCCTGCTATATGCCTGCCAACTGGGACAAAATAATTTTTAATATATATACTATCTAATTGGCATCTGAAGGTGCAAATAATGATTCTTAAATGCAAACTGAACAACTGGGAGGAGACTTTTCACACTTTTATACACAAATACACCCATGAGAAGATAATTTCGAAGTGCAGCATTAGTAATTACAGATAAATTATAAGAAAATAAAAAAAGGTAAATGAACTATGTGACAAATTTCATGGTTTGCTTACAATTAATGCATACATGGCTGTAAAAGTAAGAAAGTTAATACTGAACAGTAATCATGAATGATCCCATAAAAAATGACAAGTATCATTATGTAAGTTAGTTTTAGGTTAATATCTTATTTAGTTGATAAAATTTGAAATTACTTACCAATATCTGAGGAACCAAATTCCCTAATACCATCTTCATAATATTTTCTCAGTGAGTCAATAGAAGGCCTCAGCTTAAAAGTAAATTTGATATATAAAGTGGCATGATAAAATAATAATACAATCAGCAATTTTTAGTACCAAAGATAAATTAATTGAGAACATACTTGTGCTTTTTCAATTATAATCATTTTCCTAACTACTTGAGGTGATAAAGGACCCATTTTCTTAAACCTGGCATTAAAAAAAAAGTTTTAATGAATAATACAAATAAAGTTTAAATGACTGACTGATATATGAAGTTCTATTTTTCCTTGAAAGAAAATGACACACAGTATAGAAAACAGAACATAACACATTACATGGATATAAATTCATTCTGCTTATTTCACATGTTTAAAATTTAAGTTGGACATATGCAATTTCAATTTTTACATTTATTGCATACAGTATGAAAACCAATATTAGTATCACAAGATCACTCCAATTTAAGGCACCTATTTTCCATGAAATTTTTATTTTTTACTTTGCTGTTAGTATGAATACAAATGACGATTTTAAATAACTTCAATTTAATTTAAAGACCTTTACATTGCTGTACATAGGTATTTAAACAGAATATCACTATTCATTTGGATTTTAAATACATTAAATTGTAGGTTAGTACTTAAATTAGATTTCAATATTTATTTTAAAATCTGCTTCTTTTTTTCTTCCTATTATTGCATAATTAGGTAACTTTATTTAAGTCAATGTTCTCTGTTTGTTTTGTCCCTGCATCCCTTTCACCATTAGTAGAAGATCATTCCCTCACCTTCCTTTATGAAAGTTGAAAAATACATGCATGCTTATTTAGATTTAAATAATTTTTGAATGCATTTTATAAACTAAAGAACAAAAAGTTAAAAAAGTATTGAGAAATATAAAAACTTGAATAATAGTGACTGTTTTTTAAATATTTGTAAACTAAAACTAAATATCTGACAGCTAAATAAAAAACTGACTGCATTCTCTTCTTGAAACTATGAAATTGCCCCTGATTGAGAACTGTTTTAAATTCATTCTCCGCATATTAGGCCATCATGTTTCTTGAGCCCCCTTTTGAAGCCCCTAAGGATAACCTTACAACGAAATCTGACTGCACAAATGTATTAAAAAGAATGCAGTAAGCTACAGGTGTAAGAATTAAAAATGCTTAGTTACATTTAATGATCTAAAATTTTTCTTTACTAAATGGAAACAACAATTAAGTTCCAGATAATAGTGTCAAGTACATTCCTAACAGTGAATTTTGAAATTTTAAAAATATATTTATTATAGGAGAAAAGGAGAAAGAATAAACTCATTATACAAATTGGCAAATGTGCCTTTAGTACTAATTTCAAAGCCATGCATAAGATAATTCCTGAATCAATCTATACTTTTCAAAATAACATTAACATACTTATAATTAACATTATATACTTATATTAATACTTATATTTGCAGGAAACACTAACATTATCAGTCCAAAGGGATTTAGTCCCGAAGGACTATTACTTTCGTTTTGCGATTTTGCGTCGGAAACACAAAAACGGCGTATCACTTTTCAAATTGTTGCCACTAAATGTTATCGCTCTGCATTAAATTTTAAAAAATGAAAAATCTGCATAAATGTATGCATGTTTCTCGCATTGTGATAAAACCTAGAGTCATCGAATTTTGAATGACGTAATCCTACTGCGAATATGGGCATCTGGAAGCCCTAATTTTGAATTTGAAATTTGCTTTATTATCGATTTTATGTTTTGTAACATTTCAACGAATTTCTGATTAACAAACTAAATGATTTCAAAGCGAGCAATGGCAACACTGTACGGAAAAAAAAACATTTTTATCTTCAGCGCACGAGACTTACGGAAGTTCTAAAGATATGTTCATTTTAAAATGATTTTGCGATATTGATTTTGAACTGAATTTTATGGTTTGAGTACGTAGTACATGATATTTAATAAAAAAAGGTAGCACACGAAACGTTAAAAAAACGCGCCTTTGGACGTAATTTAAAATCTGAAATCTTTCAGATTTTTTTTTATACTTATATTATTAATTAATAATTATATACTTATATTTGCAGGAAACACTTTTCCTTTCCTTTTTTTAATGAGAGATCACAGTTTTGTTTTAAATGAACACAATTCCACATAATCTTGATATACAAGACACAATACGTACAAGATTAGTTGAATCTACAATAGATTTATTAAATTTTTTTTCTTATTATATAAAAATACATGATTTGTATAATACAGTAATATATGACATGGATTTCTTCTACAATACTAATACATAATTTCTGGTATTTTAAAGATATGTTTATTATCATGAATGAACAATATTGGCTATATTTATGGCACTTAATACACAATAAAAGAAATAAATATTTCCTGTCTTAAACCTCATAACAGAATTTAAAAAACTAAAAGTATATCAAATAAGTAGACAACTGTACTTAGAAATATTTTTAGCATAGAAAGTACTAATCACATTTTAGAAATAAAGATGTATCATATTTACTTGAAACTAAGACCCCTTATAAGAAACATTTAAGAAATAAAAATGCAAATGAATATTTGAGAACAGTATGGTTCATGGTTAATTCTAATAATTAAAGATAAACTACCTAATTCAATACAATATTTTACTGTAGTAGAGAAAGAAAAAATAATCATATATTATTACCTATGGCTATTATAATTAACAGTATTTATGCAACTTATATATATGGTAATTACCTGTATGGTTTATTTAGTGTTTAAACAGTGTAATTATTCTACACAGCAGGGGTGGACAAACTTCACGTTAGTAGGCGCAGCAATTTGATATTTAGGCCATTTAAGAAGCAGTAAAAGACTTTTAAATAAATAAAAAAAAATTCACATAATTTAGCAACAATATTGCATTTTATAATTAATAAGTTTATTTACCATAAATATAAATACATAATTCTTTTGTTCTTTCAATATATTCAGGAAAATTTAGTTCTAATGAAACACGGCAAAGTTTTAAAAGTTGTATGATGTACTGAAAACAGTTTTTCCCAGACAGAAAAACCAGCCTAGTTTCCAGTATTTTCTACTATGATAAACTAAATAACAATTGATTTTAATACGAATAAAATTAAAAAGAATGATGAAATAGCTTTCTTTACAATATTAAAAAAGCTTTCATTCAAGTGAAAAATAATGCAATGACTTAAAAAACTAGCAATTTTTCTTTAAAACAAATATGGGAAAGATGAGAAAGCATGCTTTGTACTGAAAATGCAATTCAATATTTAAAAATTATTTAAACAAGCTACCAGCTTAGGTTTACACCAGTGTTAAAAAAAAAAAAAAATCCGACACACAGCTGACAAAGGACTGACATATGTAGGTAGAGGATAACTCCAAATCATTTAGTTAAATTTATTGCAACTGGATGATCAGATCAGTTTTATTTCATCTGATGCAGATTTTAAATACCACATCCACAGTATCATACTATTAAAGTTCATGTACTTCATCAAAACAGCATGTTGCTAAAATATTTATCTTTCAACTGTGCTGGTTGCTTTTACCTATTCAAAAAACAATTCAGCCATTATAAGCCATAGCAAAGGCAAACACTATGAAATTATTTTAAATTACTATACACATAATATAATTATAAAAAAAATTGAGATGACTGTCTAAAAATTTCTATTGTAACATTATTTCTGCTTCAAGTTGGAATTATGTTTGAAAAATAAAACTATTGTTAATTACAATGTAAGCTGCATTATGATTCATGAGTTTGGACATACCTGCTCTAAAATATGACAATTAAACTAAATATTTTTCTCATTCTGCAATTTTGTTTATTAAAATACTCATTAAAATTTCAGACCCTACCAAATTTCAGAGGGGGAAAAAAAAAGACTGGCAAAAAACAAAGATCTTATTTATGAGTAAATATGAGCATAAATTCAGTATACTTAAAATAACATTTTATAGCATATAAAAACATATCAGTTAGATTCAAGTTTGATGTTTCATCTTAAAATACAAAAGCAATACCTTTTGTATAAATCTCTTGCAGCCTGAGTACCATTTCTAAGTGCAGTAGCTTCTAAATACATATCTTTCAAAGGTGTGCTGATTTCAGTACATTTATTTATGCCTTTCTGGAAAGAAAAGTTGAAGACATTAACTTGGAAAAAATATTATGTAAATAAAATACAATTATAAAAAGGTTTCTTTCAAAAAATATAATATGCTATATTTAAAATGAATATAATTAATGCACTAAAAAAAGAATAATAATCTATCATTTAGTTTGATGGGAATAACAGATTATATTTACAGAATTCATCTACAATTTTATACTGCGAAAAATAAAAGCATGGGGCATCAATGACCAATTTAAAAAGATAATGGCTTACACATCTGACAATGAAATTAAATTAATAGATTTTGTTATTTAGGTACCCCACAGTTTTATTACTCATAATTTAAAATTGTAGATGAATTTTGTAAATGGAATTATTTAATCCAATGGTCCGCAGGCTACATGTTGCACCTGAAGCAATTTTATGTGAGCTGCCAATACATTTCAGGCATGTATTTTCTTTAATACGATGCTTATATATTTTGATATAGCATAAATTCATTGTGCAATGGATTACAATATAGTATTTATTAAAAAAATAGAAAAACACTAACAACATTTCATCAGTCATTACATTCCAAGATAGTGCTGGCTCACAAACAAAATAACTTATGTAATGCATGTATAATAACGCTCTGACAGGCCCACAAAATAAGCTAGGGGGAAATAAAGGGGGACATCAATCATCATATTTCAGGAAATGACAAATTAAAATATAAACATAAAAAATATTGCATGCTAATGAATGAAAATGAAAGAGAATGGATAAATTTATGATGTCAATTAAATGAAAAAAGGACAGACTTTGCATGGTTGCATGCCAGGCCACAAATGGAACCGTTGGTACAATCAATAAATTTATTCACCAACTGAAAGTTGATAAAACTTTTATATTTTAGTGTGCCTGTTTCCCCCCACCACTAATGTGGTGGTATTTTTACTTTCCTCGAGTAATTCACTAATTGCATGAAAATTAACAAGTGTAACAAGGAAAGGGGGGGAGAGGGTAAAAATTTTTACCTGCCCTTTTTATAAAGGTTATAAGTTATAAATATAGTTTATAAAGTTAGTTTTATAAACGTTTTATAAAAGGGACCACCTGTACAAAGAGCATCTACAATTCATGATGAAGATAGTTTCCAGGCACTTTTCTTTAAGGCCACAAATATTACCAAACTTGACACATATCGTATCACGTTGAGCCATAGTAAAAAATAAAGAAATGCATAATTATCTACACACAATCACATGTATTTTTTCTGCATGTATCAGCAAAAAATGTAATACATTAAGGAAAGAGAAGAGGTTGTCGGTATTTATTATTAAGTGTTAGTATGAAAATTTAGCAAATTTCATAATTTGTTAAGTTTATGTTAAAATAAATTATTTAGTTAATTCAACATATTAAAATTATTTGAAATAAATGCAGGCCTAAAAATTTAATATTTAGCTGCTAGTATATTTGAGTTATGAAATGTAAAATTTGTTACAAACAGAAAATAAACAAGATAAGATGGAATTTTTTCCTTCCTTTTTTATTATTATTTGTTTATGTATGCTTTGATAAATATTTATAAGTAAAATTTGAAATTAAGTTAAAATTTACTTACTTATTTGCAATTTTGTTAAAAAAAATCTGGCTCCCCATGTACTTTCAGATCATGCATGTGGGCTACACGCAATTTGAGTTTAAGACCACTGATTTAATCTACATTATTTCCATTAAACTATGTAATAAATTATTTTTCTCCTTTTAGAGCATTAATTACCATATCCATTTTAAATAAAAGCTTAATGTATAAAAACCCATTTTTTTAATTGCAATTTATTTTCTGTTTTTCAGTCTCAATTACAAGATATCAATGATGAAGCTTTTAAGTCATTATGAAAACACAAACAATAAAAAATAAGAAAATTATGAAATAAAGAAAACTGAACATCAAACAGAGAATGAAGAAACTGCTTTGAATATTCAGTTTTGAAAATTGGACGTAATAATAATGATTAAAAAGCTAGAATTCATAAAGCTAGAATGAAAAAACGAATATTGCAGATTCATTATTTAGTACTTGCCTATTTTGCCAGTGTATTGCACAGATGCTACTTTCGGCCCTTTACTGATTTGCTTGTATATTGTGCAGGCAATCTGGTTTCTCTGTTGCTTTTACTGTTTTGCCCATATCTTTTCTATTTTTAATACCATGTATAGTATAGATGGCAGCAGATGTCCATGTGGATAAATACTGGTAAAGACTGTTTTGTTCCATTTTGACTGGTTTAGCAGTTTGCACTTATTTCAACTCTTTTGGAAGACTGGGCAAATTTCTATCTTTCAGCACTTGGCTTTTCCTATGTATTTTACTGTTGATTTAATAACTTTATTGATTAGTTAAAATGATTTTTACTGTATTCCAGAATCAGAGCTCGAAATGTTTGTAAATGAGTCTGGAAGTAGTGACAGTTCTCTAGATGATTCTGATACTAATATAAAAAACATAGTTGTAAAGATGCGAATGTACAGTTTCAACTACTGTTTGATTCCTCAAAAGGCACATAATAGTAGAAAGTAAATGAAAACTATTCCTGCATGTTTATCGTTCTACTAAGACTTACAAGTGCTTTGCGTACTTACTGAAAAAAAATGACAACAACAAAAGAATTAGAAAAGAGATAGTATTATTATCTGGAACGTGATGTCGAATTGTGACCCTAGCCTTGTCTTTGTTTATATCAAGCTACATCTTTTTTTTTTTTTTTCTAATTAAGTAAATGTAATTGTAAGTGAACATAATTGTAAAGTAACTGTATTTTTTATATACACAATAATCATAAATATAACGTCCCTGTTAGGCGAGAATGTAGCAAGAAAAGACAACTTCCACGCAAAATATTATTATTTTTATTAGAGAGAAAAAGCTGTTTTAAATGTTTATAAACATTACAAATGCTAATTTTAATAACATTTTCCTACTTATAAATAAATGTAAAATAAACAAAAAGTGCAATAAAAGTTTCGAAATTTTTTGGTGAGGGGGGGGGGGGTGAGAAACATTTAAGTGATTAAATGCAAGCCATCAAACTCACAATACTTTTTAATTCCACCTGTTTCAGAGTGCAAGATACTTTTTTTTAAAGAGTCGAAAATCACTCAGTTAATTTATTATTATTATTATTATTGTTTTAAAATAGGGTAAAAGTTTGTTTTATAATTTGTGAAAATTTCAAAACTTTATATCCGACACACTTTTAGATGTTGATAGTTTAAAAGCATAAATGTCACACAGTCTAAAAAAACCAAGCGATAAAAAAAATTTTATAAATTAAGTTACAATTTCTGTAGAAGTTTCATCGAAAAGGTTTTTTCCCACAGTATTCGACAGTGCAAACAGTAAAATTCTGATATGCTTAGTCTGTTCATTACACGAACATATGAACAAAAAAAAAAAAATAAAAAAAAAAAAAAAAAATGTTTAAACATTAAATAAAAAATTCAATCGAATTGTTTTTTTTTGGGGGGGGGGTACTTTACCGCACTGCACTGTCATCAACAAAGGGTGCCTGTACAAAATTTTAACTCAATAGCTTATAAACAAGTAGGTTCAAAATCAATGACACAATTTCAACCACAGTCAAACATCAGAAGTAAGCTAAATAAAAGCTTCTAAAGTGTACAATTTAACAGAATTTACCTCAAAAAATTCTATTAATCTCTCAGGATCTGCAAAGGATAGCCACTCCACTCCTAATTTCCACAAAGATATAGAGTCCTGTAGAAAAATTATAATAATTTAAATACTTTTATTAAAATATCTAATATTGATAAAAGAAATCAATATTTAATCACAAAAAATCAACATCTTTTTTATTACACGGTTTTTCCAGATACATACATAAATAATATTTTATTATACAACTAACTTAAAACCAACATATGGAAATATGGATAATCCCCAAACAGTTTAGTAAGTAAGGAGAAGATAAACACTAAGAATTTTTTTGAAAGGGGGGGAATCAGTCTCAAAATCAAAAGCAACAAACCTTTTCATTCAATGAACTTAAAGCTTCGCTGAAAAGGAGATATACTTTTTTGCTGCTTTTCCCAGATCGAATGTGCAGGGTTAAGCATTTAATCCACAATGAAACTTGATTCCACTTCCTAGCAGCCATTAGAGAAACAGATAAGGCAGCATCATCATCTCCTTTCTCAAATAGCAAGTCAATCTGAAAATAAATTTTACTTGCGTAAAAAAACGGTACTAAACTTTCCATTTTGAATAATTTTATTCTATCGAAAATGAATTTTGATTATATAAAAGAATGATAATAATTATTTCCACTTAGGAAGAGATATTTAATTTACAATACTTACCCATACAGCATAATAATTCAAAGAAAGACAGTTAGCTTCAGCAGCTTTTTCCAATTTATTTATTAAAATGGATTGAACCTTTACGTAATAAAAAGGAATAAAACAGAAAACTTACATTATTAATTGTTAGGCATATCAGAGATAATAATAAACCAAACATAACAAAATAAAAATTGTGATATAAAAACAGTGAATTAAATTCAGATATTAAAGTAATGCAATAATTAAACAAGCAAACAAACAAACAAACAAAAACTCACTTTTGCTCTTTTCTTTTCTTTAGCAGATTTTAAATAATTATGAACGAAGTCAAGGTAATAACTCCACATTTTTTCTAGACAAAAATAAAAAAATTGTAATGAATATATGCAAGCATGGCAATGTAGCACAACTTTTTAGAAGATAACCTGTAGGATGGCAAAACTATTTATTCTGATTTTATTGGAAACAAATGGGAAGAAAACATCACTCTACTTATTTTTGGGGTAAACATGCCATCACATAGCACATTTTAAAGAAAATCTTTTGCTACTGTACAAGTTACCCAAAAGCAAAACTACAATAAGTCCTCATGCAGCTAAGCCATAGATCACCATGTTCAGAGTGATTAGCACTGTTTTTCAATTTCAGCTACTTGAGACCACAAATAAGTTTTTATAAGAAAAGTACCATATACACAACCATAGGCATACTGTTCTTATAATTAACTTATACCCTTTTTTCAATCCTTAAAAACAGTAACATCCTTATGTCTAATCCTTTTGACATAAATCTTTCCTTAATTGACAGTTTCATATATCACTTAATAAAGCAGATGCACCTGCTTTCATAACTGATGTAAGTAGACACCTTTATACACTCATATTTATACCAAAACTTTAATAATTAGTCATACTAAAGTGATACCATGTTCCTATTTTAAGGAATAAAGTATATCTGCAATTTTAAATTTATCACTCTAACATTATTGCCCCTTTCTTTTCTTTACCTTGATTACTTGAGAAACATGCAAATTTTGTATTTCGAATTTTTTAATGCAAGCTCCTGCTTTCCATTCTTTTTGCCTATCATCTATTTTTGTTGTTCTGGTCTGGTTTTGTTATATATGTTCAATACTTAACATAATAAGGCTCAAATAAAAATGATAAGGACTTGATAATGGAAACATCTTATATATGATTTTTAGAAAAAAAGATGTTACAAATAAAAGTTAAATAGCTTTAGGGAGAAAAGCATAACAAAAAATGTTCACTTTTATACAAGGAGGAAGAATAACTCGAAAACAATATAGGTTCCTCTTTAATAACATTAGATTGGCCTTTACATGACCTTGAAACTATTTGCCAAATAAAACACAGTCATACAGATATTTGTTTTCCCATTTAAAGTCAGTTCACTTCTAATATCTAAATCTAAATATTTTGTATTGACGACTTTAATGAATCACTCTGTAAAGATTATGACAAGATGCAAATTCAAGTTTGCATACTCTATACTTTTAAATCATACTAATATCAAATTCACAAGAAATAAAATAAGAAATATTCTGCTCCTTGTAATAAGGTCTACCAGAGAGTTCTGCCTGATAATGTTTCAATACACATGCACATGTTTACTTCAGACATCATAGCTGCCAACCTTGAAATCTTAAAAACTTGGAGATTTTAAAAAGAAATCGGGATGATTTCATGTTATGCAAAGACACCATTTCAAAAGAATTCCAAACTGACTGTAATTCAGTTATAATGCATGATTCATGCTACTGAACTATTTTTTATGCAATTCTACTGTAAAACATTTTAGTATTTAATTAGATACTTTAAATTTCATACTCTTTGTCTCACTTCTTTTTTAAATCTTCTTACACTTTTATATTGAGAAAATCCCAAGTAGTTTAGAAAAGCTTTAATTATCTAATTACTTTAAAACAGAATTAAAGCAAAATTAATAATTAATGTACATCGTATTTGTGTGGATAAACTTAGTAATATACCATATATTAGAATAAAATAAAATTAAATACAAATATTAACTGATTAAACACTGCTTGAATCTTCATATAAAAATCCACACATGTATACAGTAGATTAAGACAATTCACATTAAGAAGAAAAATTTAATAAAAACATCAATCAATCAAAAAGAATCTCATAAAAATGCAATTCACATAAAATCAAATTTAATTCAAAAGTTATCTTGAAAATCGCTAGAAGTGGGGAACGGAATTTGCCTAATTTAAGGTTCATTCATTCAATAAATGTCATTTATTGCTGGGAAACATTTTCTTTAATAAGGTTAAAAATTAAAAAACTGAGAGGTATGAAGAAAGAGTTGGCAGCTATGGAGATATGCATGGCTATCTCTCTTAACACTACATTTATATGCATGTGCTTTTCTAAATTAACTGAAACACATGCAAACATGGCTACCAATAAAGCTCATTTATGATATTGTATTTTATGCAAATTCCGACAAGGAAGAAATCATACAAAAACATGTTGAAATTTAGCGAAAGTTTGTGGCAGAGATGCACTTCTGGTTAGGACAAGCAGGAGATGATTTGAAAAATCTGAAGCAGGTATTTTGATCTTAATTGTAAGCCATGATCTGAGCAGCCATCTTTGATTGATGACAATATTGTCAAGACCATGAGAGCAATGTCCTTTTTGACAACATCAAAGATAGCGCAAAAGCTTATTCAGCTCAACAAACCATTTCAGACCATATTTGGAAACTAGGATTGGGCTATAAATATTCCAGATTTGTGCCTCAAGTGAAAAAAAATTTACATTACTGAGTTGTCATAAGTCATCTGCTTGTTCAGAACAGAAACAAACCCTTTTTGAATTGAATGATAACTAATGAAAAGGGGATTACCAATGGAAACATCATTAGAGAAAGAGCATACTGTGAGCCCAGACAATCTGCCCTATCTAACTCTAAAATGAGCTTGAGCCCGAGTAAGAGAATGCTGTATATGTGGTGGAAGATTCACGGACCAACACATTATGAGCTTTTGAAACCAAACAAAAAGCTCAATTTGGAGAGATACTGTCAGCAAATGGATAATTTAAACAAAGCAGTTAAAAGGGTCCAGCAATGTTCAGTAGAGAGCACATCATGCTGCATCATGATAATGCCAGACCACATGTTACTTTGGTGGCTCATTAGCAAATTACAGACTTAGGCTGAGAAAGAAATTTTGCCATATCCACAACACTTCCCATAGCTAGCACCCTCTGATTATCACTTGTTTCTCTCCTTACAAAATGTTTTGAAGGGAAAAAATTTCAAACTGAAGCCAATCAGTACTTGAGATTTGTGCCTCTAAGGACAACACATTTTCCAAAAATGGAATTTATGAATTACCATCATGCTGGCAAGAGGTCATAAATAATGACAGAAAACACAATATATTGTACAATAAATATTAAATATATAAAAAAATGTATTGTTTTCCACTTCCCAAATGGACAGTATTTTCTGGCAGACCTTATATTTAATAAGAGTTCCATCTACTTGTTATTTTAACAGATGTTGCATCATTATTTGCTATTATCAGATCAAAGATTTTCCTTAAGATTAATTTAGTTGATTCACAATACAGAAATGATAAAATATCATAACTAGTTGTTAAAAACAACAACGCAACATGGAATATAATTTCAATAATATACAAATGACATACCAGTAGTTATTCTTTCAACTGCTTCATCATACCTAGAATATATTTCTTGACATATCCTATGCATGATAACCTCTAAATAAAGAATCAGAAAATGCAGTTATTACACATTTCTAATTTTCTTTATATGTGTAACTGAAAGAAAATGAACATCAAAGTACATGCATTTATTTAACACGTAAGCTTTGCAAAATTGGAGAAAACTCAAATTTATTTGAAAGTAATGAAAACAGCCAGAAAATATGATACTGAAAGAAAACTAAACAATAAAGGAGAAATTTAATAAAGATAATGAAAGAAAGTGGAATTTTCTGATAGAAAAGGCCAATAAGTCAAGAGCCCTAGTAAGATAATAATATGAATTTTGCAACATAATATGAATATATATGAATTTTCATGACTATCACAAAATTTAAAAATACAATAGAAGAAAAATTCTAAATCAACAACAGATAAAGTATATATTAAAAATGAAAGCGCTATTGACAATTTTCAAATTTATTATTACCTTATTAAAGAAAAAATTATATGCAAGTTTAAGGAAATACTAGAATTATACCTACACTGTATATAAAACATGAATTTAATTATTTTCTCCTTTTAATTTTAATACTATGCATTGATTTTATAATGTTTCCAGTGAGTTCTTTTTTTAATTATTAAATAGATGAAATTAGTCCCCTTCCCCAAGAGCTAGGAATCATTAATTATACTTGATTACCCTATATTTCATCAGAAAAGGCAAGGTATAAATTTGATCAAAGTTGTGTAGTTTTAGCATACATCTGTACTATAAGATGACTCTCAAACTGCTAATAGCCTAAGAATTTAGTTTAGATGAATGATCATCATCTGGAACAAATTTTATTTTCTTGCACCATCTGGCAGCACTCACTGCCGATAAAAGTATGTACTGAATCATGAACTCACATGTACCTCTAAAAAACGTATTTTCTTGCATCTAGCAGTATTGCTTATAGAAGCATGTGCAGAATCACAAACTCACATGTACCAAGTTTGTCATCAGGTGTTCAAACAATTTGTGTTATAACTGTGATCAGCATTAAATTTGTAAAATGTGGACGTAAAAATAACAAATGAAAAGAGAGAAATATGAAGCAAGCTTCAAGTTAAAAGTCATAAAACAGGTTAAAGAATAAAAAACTCTACAGCAGCAAGAGCTTTCAATATATAGTAATAGTAATAGCTTGCTGGACAGATTTAGAAGATAATGTTGCAGAATGCAGAATGGATGCAGAGGCAAAATTGTTATGCTGTTACAAGAAATATGATTAGGACTTTCCCATTGAAGTGGCTGGGACCAATCCAGAAGATGATGAAGAATTTAAAGGAATATTAGGTTGGTGCAATCATTTCATGAACGG
>KK114577.1:446529-497591 GCA_000611955.2 Stegodyphus mimosarum | reverse complement strand
TTTTTTGAGTTTCTTTCATGTTATTTTTTGCTTATTTCACTGTTTGTAAGATATTGAAAAGTTTTGCAAGGTTTTTTTTGCATGAGCCAGTGCACCTCGAAGCGAGTTCGAAATTCGAATTAGATTTGTTTTTTATTATTTTATGTTTTCTGACGAAATCGCGTCATTTTAAGACATAATGGGCTATAGCAAAGCGAGATTTCACTCTATTGAACAGTTTAAGAAATTGAAAGATTGTTTCTTTTTGCAAAGGTAAATTGTTTAATTAATATATATATCTATATTTAAAAGGACGAGTCTTTCTGTGTGTGTAGGTGCCCTTTCGTTCGTACTGCGCGTAAGCTAATAGACCCAGACCTATGAAATTTGGTACACAGGATGCATCTAGACAAGAGCCAGTACACATCGATTTTTTTTTTTATGAAATAGTATCAAATTGATGATTTTCTCTCATTATATGAACAACAATGGCACGCAGCCATTGTTGCTGATATCAGCACTATTGCCAACCGGAAAAATGAGGGTGATAATTCTGTGCAGTTTTTAAATTTAATGTTTCTCTTGGATACTGGACGTTTGTCTAGAGAAGGCAGCGGGAAGTTGGTTAATTTATTTATTAGGATAATTAATATTTGTATTAAGGGATATTGTTTACTTCATTGTATGCTTTTTATAGGTAATGCATTTTTAACTGAATTTTTTTCCCGTTGTTGTTTGTTTCTTTTTCGATAAAATTGTTCTGCAGAGTAAAATTCTGTGCAGTTTTCAAATTTAATGTTTGGTGTTCTCTAAGGCATTTTTCCGGTACACTTAAAAGCCAGACGAAGGCTGGCCACGCAGCGGCTAGTTATATATAAATTCTGATATATTTAACTTTTCAGAAGGAACTGATGATCCATGATGCTAATCAAAAACAGTTCCTATCCAAAAACAGATGGGGGGAAAAACAGAAAAGTACTGAGGATAAAACAGAGTACATGCAAGTAAAGTACAGAGAAAAGACAATCTGCACTAATAACTTTTTGGTCTTTGGTTTTCACAGAAATTTTTTTTTTCTCCCAATACAACACATGTTGTTCTTGTGTATGCACATATTTAAGAACATTGGCGCTTCCACCCTAAGAAATTGAAAAATCGCAATATTAAACAATATACATAGCAATATTACATTTTCTTGACAAAATAATAGAAGGAAAGGTCATCTGTGTATGATTTTTGAAAAGTACATGAGCATTTTACATTTTTGCAGACATAAGTAAGACAAAAGATTGCAGTTTCTTCAACTGTTTCTGGGAAGCACGTGGAACTTATGACGCTCACTGGTGAATCGAACAAAATAAACCTTGATCTTGCTTTTTGATCATTGGCTAATATATGTCAGATGATCCACAGTGGCATTTGATTCTCATAGGAGAATTGGAACATGACGTTTTATTACACAAGTTTCAGACTTTCATACACAAAGCAGAAATGTGCCATATCTCACCGATGAAATGACATCAGTTACTTTATATGCATCTAGAGAAAAACAAGTGCTTTCAGACACCAAAAATCCCTTTTTTGGGAGCAAATAATGAAGCATTAAGCTACATAAAAATCACGAGAAATTTTAAGAATAAGAGAAAGTCGGGAGAAATATTTTAAAATCAGGTTGGCGGGAGTATGGTCGGAAATTGGGAGAGTTGGCAGCTCTGCATGTATCTTATTTATGATATTAGATTTCAATGAAGAAGTAATTTTTATTCATCTACTATGATGCAATTAAAATTTTCCACAATTTTATTCATGAAATTGTACAACAAAAAGACGGCAGAATGATAATTTGGCTGCAGATACATGTCAATTATAAGATTTCTTCTTGAAGCCAAAATGGTAGTTTAAATAACAAGATAAAGTCCTACATTCCACATTAATCTTTTTGATATGTAAAAAGATCTATGATCAAAATAAAGAGAAATTAGCAGTCTGGTAACACAGATATTAAAGAATCTTTCTTGAAGGACACAGAAATTTTAATTGTAAATGCCAGAAAAAATAAACACAAAACATTTTTTAAGGACAAATTTTATCAAGTATCTAAAATTATTTTATATTATTATAATTAAAAATAATCAAGAGAGAAAGACAGATATTATTTCATATCTAAGAGCTATTTTAAATTTTCTTATTCACATAGATTTCAAAAACAATGTCTTTAGATGTGCTAATATATCTAGAACCATAAAATGCATGAACAATCTTCTGTCATTTGTTTCTTTTGTAAATAATTTTAAGTGTTCTGTTAGAGAATAATTCCATGTCCCTTGCTACCAATGAGAAAAGTACAACTTATTTTTTCTTCAGATTTTCAAAAAAAAATAATCATTAAAATTTTTCTTTAGTTAATAATTATGAGCAAATATACAGTTTTCTAAATCAAGGAATATGACAATTATACCCGAATAATTACAATTATATTTATTATTACAATAATATAAATCTAAATTTTATGCTTTTGAATGCAGACATAGTTCTCTTTCAAAAGTTTTATTTGCTAATATCGAAATACATATATCATTTTATATATTGGCACAGAGGGTTCTCAACTCTTTTTGCTCCATGCAGCCCTTTCAGCGCTGCTAAATGACCATTCACCCTTTCCAAAACTCGAAAAATACACATACATTTATTTACATTCAGATTATTTTTAATGTGTTAATTAATTTATAAATTAAACAAGAAAAAATAGAAGATGTTAGTAAATAATAAAACTTATAGAAAAGTAATTTTTTATATTCACAAACTAAAACTAAGTACTTAACAGGTAAACAAAAGGCTGACCGTTATTACTCCTCCTGAAAATATGAAATTCACTCCTGGTTGAAATATTTGTATTAGCAAAATGTCATAATTTATTCCTTTTACTTGATAGCTTCTAATACAAGCATGATTGATTAATAACTTTTATCAGAGATTAACTACTTTTCCTATAGAGACTAAAAAAAATAGCAAAAATGTGACTATCAAATTTTTGGAGTTTACAGACTTTTGTACAGCAATCACATATTGTCAACAGAAATTTCATACATTTAAACCTCACTCATAGTATGGTGGTTAATAGAGCAGATTCATATGGTGGTGAAAGGTGAAAATTCTTTCATCAGTGTCCCATGTGAAGAACCAATAACTCATGCCAAATTGGAGGTAGAACATCATTGCCTCTTAAGAGTTTTGAAATTTTCAGTTTGTTCATTAAGTGAAGATATGTGCATAAAATTTCAACATTAAAACAATCGCAGCACCAAACTGGTATTGTCCTTCACAAACACAGTATATAGAAAATTTGAACTCCATAATTTATCAGGAAGTAGTTTAAAAATCAATAAAAAACACACAATGGAGCTAAATAAAAGCTTATAATACTACTAATAATAAAGCATAATTCTTTTAGAAGCCACGCAATACTTTTGCTACCATCTGTAGAAACAGAAAACAATGTTAAAAAAGTAAAAAGAATCAGCCAATCTAACTGATGTCCATGACATCAGTGACTTATACGTAAAGGGAAGGAAGACAGTGGCACTTCTGAATGTGTTCTTAAGACAAAATTCCTTCATGTTGCCTTTTCTCCCTCTTGCTAACCACAGCTGTGAAAAGAAGTGTTGCATGTAAACGAGGCCTTATATATCTTTTTGACCAAAACTTAAGCATAAAGCACTAGATAAGGCTTTCTAGAAAGCAAATAAAAGTGTCACTTTTCATAAACTACATCTTTTCAAGTGATAGATTAGTTTACAATTGTCAAGAAGTATTGCACATACGGAGCTTCCAATATCAATGGCAAAAATTTTACAATCAGACACTCACTTTCCTACTGAGAAAAAGATCTCAGTAGAGTCTTTGCTCTCACTGATATTGGGTTGCTCCTTACATTCCAGCCTTCACAGTATTTATAACTATCATTTGAAAAACTGTCTTTATGAAAGATAATGTTGATAAGTTATAACACATTTATATGGTTATCAGAAATTGCCCTCAGATAATTCCACACATCAGTTTCAGGAACACATTACATAAACAAAAATTTTTGCTTTGGTATAATCTGCTACCTCTTAAAGATTGACTCAAGGATTTTAAAACATCTTTTAGACAATAAAATAGTTAAACATAAAATAACAGAATTCCACAACATAAAATAAAAACTTTATTCTTACTCTTCCAAAATATGATCTACATGTCTGCTTGCAAAATCAAATTCTAATGCAATTTGAATGAATGATAAAGCAAAATTAACATCTGCAATAGAAAGAAACAGCAATGTATACAAATTAATACAGTCATTTAAGAAAACAAAATTGAATAAAAAGCATATACAGAAAAATTTAAGAAAGAAAAAATTTGACATGATTTTTGTCCCCTCCCTTTCCCCCATAACTCCCCTTCCTTTTTTTCTTATTTTTTTATAGTAATTAATATAAAACATTGCATCAATATTTATATATTTAATAATTTAATACTTCTTAACATTCTTAGATGTATGATGAATATTCAACACTGTTAAATACACTGAATAGTAAAGAGATTTGTGAACAAGGAAAAGCTACAGTTCTGAGAAAATTTTTGAAAAAATTACACATAATCATTTTTTTTTAAATCAGCCAAAGTATTAATTAAAAATTCAGTAGTACCTCAGTATATGCTATTAATCTGTTTCAGATCCTTGGACTACACCAAACAAACATTTCCAGTTAGAAATAAAGGGAAAATAATTAATCCATTTTTATAAAAAAACTTATTGTTATTATTATAACACTTTAATACTAAAATGCAGTGGGTGAAAAATATACTGTACATAAACGATTCATCAGTAGAGTGATGTACCACCTGGGTACCTGGGCCACAAGGCCCTACCTCATACCGAAGGATAAAACTTTAACAATTACACTTCAATTAACTGAACACGAAGTTATAAAAGGTTAAAAACATATTAATAATAAGAAGTAGTTATGATATTAGTAATTTAGGTAGAGTAAGGATGATATAATTTTTTAAAAATAATTTTTGAATATATTAATGATTCTAGGCTGTACCATTCGAGCTGGTGCAAGGACCTGAAATAAAAGAGGTTAACATGACAAGTACGAAAAACTCTGGGGCTGCTAATGTGAGTTTGAGGGTATGGTAACACAAGAGCATGATATATGGAGAAATGCACAGAGTACGACAGTAGAATGCGAATATACATACAATTACAATTAACATAACATACAAATTCATTACAGAGATACAGATAAAAGTACAGTTTACATATTGTAAGTGCTTAAAATGGTCAATGTTCTATTTAGATTGGTCAAGTCATTATAATCATAGTCACAGATTTTAACAGCTGTGTTGCTGTTAGTAGCCTGGCTTTCATGGAATCTCTTGGTGATATTGTAATAATGTGTCCTGAGCAGAGAAACATTAAGCTCCTCGTGGATGCGATTATTTCATTAAGTACGAAGGAGAATTTGTAATTTGGAGGAGAACACAGTTCTGCACCATTTGCAATCTTTTTCTGATTTGATTTACAGGCATACACTCAGACTGGACATGCATAACATAATAATGGATGCAGAACGGACTTATAAATGAGTAACTTGTTATCTAAAGATAAAACACATTTCCGAGCAATTAAGGGCAAGAGTTAAGCTTTCCATACTCAAAACTTCTGTATAATAGATGTAATGTGTGGGGTCCACATAAGAGATTTATTGAGGATCACCCCAAGATAAAGGACTTGCTTGGCCTAGGGTAAGGGTAGCTCCAAAAAACTTGAGGTTTTTCTTGATGTTCTTTATCTTTGTGAATAAGATGGCTTGACTTTTGTCAACCTTTACAAGGATTTTCCACTTGGCTAGCCAAGTATCTAATGCTTATATGTGTTGTTGTAACCATTGGATAACTGGACTTAGAAATGCACTTTGTGCTAGGATCACGACACCATCAGCATATATTGCAAGTATTGTGTTGGATGTCGTTCACAAAAATGTTAAGTAATGTAGTAAAGATAAGTAAGGATCCTTGTGGTATACTGACATGGATAGCTTGGAGGGCGGAATATATGCCAGAGATGTGAACGACAAAGTGTCTACCTGTTAGGTAGGATGTACATAAACGAAGCGCTACATGTGATTAACATAAATGTTTTCCTCCTATCCAGATCAAACACAATTTTTCAACTCAACTTGCTCTAAGATTTCTGATCTTTGTTTGGTAATTAATTTCATCCCCTTCACAACATCTTTGCTTCTTACAATCATAAACACAATCATACTTTGTATACAGTATGTAATAGCCAACTTTTGGATATGCATATCTTCTTCAAACTTTTCAACTGTAGAATATGGTTTAATTTTCTAATCTGTCATTTTAAGTATCTTTCAATTCTAATTTCCTTTCCCTGCCAGAAAGAAAATTTCCAGCATGTGCAATATTCAAATTAGGTAGAAGGAAGGTGAATTCAAAGTGTGTTCTGCCTACTTGAAGATCATGTTGTTAACTTTGATTCTCTAGCGATCAGAATTCTGTGGTGTTGAGTTATTGGCATCAGGCTTGTTTACATTGACTTTCAAGTCACAGCCAGCTTGTGCAAACCTGTGAAGCTGTTACGCTACATTTCACTTCATTAATTTTGAAGTTATTGATTATCCTTTGAATTCAGCCAAACGTGTTGGCTTTTGTAAGCATAAGTTGGTGCCAACTTTAAACATTGTCTGAATTAATAGAGAGTTCTTTACACCCTTTTCTTGACTTTAAAGAATTTGGTGATAATTTACCAAACAGTTTTCAACATTGAATACATTTTAGGATAGCAAGAGAACACGATGTTACACCGGTATTTGAATATTAAATAGGATCATGTCACAGGAAACTTCTGCATTTACTTTGATCTCCTCAACATCGCAAGTTTATTAGCCACAGTTAATCCCATGCAGGGATTTGGATTTATCGTCGAGACCTCAAGCACACTTTTGATTGGAAGACTTCAATCCTGAATTTTATCGAATAATTAAATTCCCAGTTCCCATTGCATTCAGGGCCGGAAGCACAAAAAGTTACTAATGCATAATGCAATGTCTGTACTTAGAGGCCAGGATTTTATATGGTAAAACCGTATCAGAAAATTTATGTTGGGTGAGCCTATGTGTGAGAGCTACACCTTTGAAAATTTTAAAAACCTACTCATTAAAGCATCACCATCATCAAGATTAGGGTCAAGCTTAATTCAGAGCTATTTAGTTAATTCGAGTTTAAAGTCGAGAACTTGACAGACTTTATCTTACACAAAGTCCACATTTTTAATTTGCTGTATAGCAAGAGGCTAGATGAAGAAATTATTCAAGTTATTTTGTCACAATACCTGAAGTCCAGAATTATTCTGAGCTCAGAAATCCAACAACATAGAAAAGCTTGTTCCAATTAGGCACTAAGTTCCAGAATCGATACATCACAGACAAAACTCGAATGATAGGCTATGGCCAGAGGCCAAGTAAACAAAGTTTTAGGATAACGACTCTGCGAAGACCATATTTTGGGCTGAAAAAACAATTAAAATGAAAAAAAAAAACGGTTTGCTTGGTCAACCAAGGCCAATATGGCACTTGAAAAACTAAAACAAGCCTTGATACAAGCATGCTTTTAAAATTTCCAGAGGGCAACGAAAATCTAGAAATTTTGGCAGATGCTACCGACTACATAGTGAGAGCTGTTCTTATGCAGAATGGTCAATCAGTGGAATATTTTAATAAAATGCTTAATCCCATGCAGAGAAAATACACAGCTATGGAGCGGGAAATGCTCGCCGTATAAAAATGCACAGTTTACTTTGGAAAGCTGACAATCACTGTTTATTTGGATCATGTGGCCACAGGGTGTTTACATTCAGGAAAGAACTTATCACCAAGACTGTAGACCATTAAACATCAAGAATTTAACTTAATTATCAAACACATTCCAGGAAAGGAAAACATGATGGCCAGTGCATCTTCAAGAATAAGGAAGAAGTTTGATAAGGAAGCAATATGGTAAAGTGTATTATGCTTAAGGTGAAAATACTCGACTCACGCAAGACGATTACAGAAGAACTGAAAAGGGATCCCAAGTTTAAAAATATTTATTCTTTTTCTGAAGTATCCAGATTATTTGGAACATCCAGATATTATGGCAATAAGAAAGAGAGCCGAGAACTACGAACTTATTGATAATCTGTTATTTTATTTGAAGAGTACAAATTAAAATGATGAGCTTACATCAGTTATCTCAGTGAGTTTAAGGTTAAATATTCTAAATGAATTAAATGATTCACCTATTTCTGACCACCTGGGAATTAGGAAAACAGTACAATGAGTTTGAAGGTCACGTTGCTAACTTTGATTCTCTAATGATTATAATTCTGTGGCGTTGAGTTTTCTTGCCATTAGGCTTATTTACATCAACTTAAGTCACAGTCAGCATGTGGAACAACCTGTGAAGCCTTTAGGCTATATTTAACTTTTGAAGTTATTCGTTGCCTTTTGAATTAAGCCAAAAATGTTGGCTTTTATAAGCACAAGTTGGTGCTCACTTGAAACATTGAGCTGATAAAGGGTTCTTTACATCCTTCTACTGATTTTGTAGTTCTTTAAAGGACTTGGTGATAATTCACCAAACAGTCTTCAATGTCAAATATATTTTAGGCTAGCAAAAGAACATAGCTACCTCTTTTTTTACCACCATGGTGATTCTAATCATTTTCTTAATCCTCCTAATCAATTGTTGCTTGATGATTCTCATTCTTTTCTAAAACTTACCATTAATGATTAAAAAAAAAAAAAAAAAAAAAAACCTAAAAATAAAAAAAAAAAAAAAAAAAAAAAACCTGAAAATTTGGAATTGTATCACGGGCTGTTTAGTGTATAGCAAAATGATGCTCTTGAGCAGTTGTGTAATTGTCTCAAAAAAGGCAAACAAGCTTAGTTGCATAGTTGCAAACAAGCATAGTTGTGACTCATCAAACTCAAGTCATACACCAAACAAAAATTTTTGTGTCCAAACAAGAGGTATACGAAATTGGATGTATTGCAAAGAGGATGCACATAGAGGTACGATCGCAGTTATTATTTTTTTCTTTTAATATTTAGAAATATAATTACAAATATGCAACTTATTTTGAGTCTTTAAAATAAATAATTAAAAATTTATTAGTACTGTGAAAAAAAAAGTATTTTTTTTTTTTTTTACCTTCAATTTCTTCAACTGCATTATCATATACAATGTTAACAATGCTTCCATCTAAAACAGCATCATGTTCATCTGTTTCCAGATCCTGAATTACACATTTGAATAAATAAATATATTAATAGCTCAAGAAGGAACTTCTGAATTAACAATGAAATTTAAAATCTGAAGATACATAAGTTTAGTATAACAAGAGCTTACTTATCTTGTATTAATCATAAATAAACATGACATTTACAAATTAGACAAATTTAAAATTTTAATAGTTCTGGTGTTTCATAGATTAAGACATGGGGATTCATTACACAAAAGAAAAGTCACAAAAAATATTCTTTACAAGTAATATCATGTTTCATATTTTATAGAGTTAAAAAGTTTTTTTACCTTCATCTTGTGTAATTGCAATACTTCTTGACGCTTCCGAATCTAAAGAGATAAAATTTGCAAGTAAGAAGATTTAAAACTAGAAAATAGAATTATAATTTACAGTCTAAAATTATTGGAAAATACTTACGAAATCTATATACATCAATTCCATTCTGAAATACTGCAAATTAAATCAAGAAAACAAATTAGTAGTGAAATAAGACAGAAAACATGTGGAGTAGTTACACATATGACAGAAATATTTTCAAATAGCACATATAATCGTATTTTATACGTGAATTATATGAATAACCTAACCTAAGAAGCAAGTCTTCAATACCTCCAACTATTTACACACACACATATATAAGTACACAGCAAAAGGTCTTCATCAGAATATACAAAATATTAAAAAACATTGCCTACCTCTCGCCAAATAAGTTCTGATTTAGGATTCATCAGTACAGCTCTTTGCAATAACTTTCGAGCATTATCAGGAGAATTATTATCCTCAATTTCCCATTTAGCAGCCATCACCCACAACTCTGTTTAAGTAATTGCAGAAGTTTTCAGAATTACAATGAAATGAAATATAATTCAGTTATTGTTTAATTTAATGCATTAAAAACTTGATTAAAACAAAGCAAATAATAATAACATATAGCATTTATTTTTAATTCAAACTTTTTAAATCCTGGGAATGAATTCAGAACATGAAAAGAAAATTGACAAAAAAAAAATCATTAAAAGCAATGCAATCATCAGCGTACTAGATATGTGTGTTGTTAAAGTTTACGACAAGGAGAAAACTTTAAAAATGAAAGACTGAAGTTAAATGTTTAAGGAAAAGATAAAGCAGAACATAACTTTTATTCATTATTTCAATACAATTACATAAACATTATTATAAAAAACGTTTTGCATGAAAATCACCATTCATACAAGGTTAGGTTAGGTTATTCAATTATGGCAAAGCACACGAGGGCTATCTGCCTAAAGGGAGGGATGCCTTCGTGGAGGACTTTCTAAGGGAAACTGGCTCGTATACACGTTACACATGGGGAAAACCACGAAAACGCCCATGCAGCCAGCCCGTTCGCGGGATTCGAACCTCGGACCGAACTACCAGTGTTCAGCGTCTTTACCGCTCGGCCGCTGGTGGGCCGTGCCATTCATACAAACTAAACAAGATTTTTTAATTCAAAGTCATCAAAATCGTTCCTTTCTTTTGAAGAATCCTATTTATACTATTCATCTGTATATATAGCTTTAGAGTCATTAAAAAAAAGCCACAAAAGTTAGGTTTCAAATTACGTTGTGAAATCTTGGTGTTACACAATATGTGTTTTGATGATGATTAGAAATAAATTTCATTAAATTTATAAAAATAAACAAAGGAACAAATTTGGCAAACAATAAGTGTTGAGTTTGGAAAATATTCACTGATTTCAAGAACATTATACTAAAAATGCTATAAATGGGGAGCTTATTCAATTAAGACTCACAAAAGTAAATTCAAATAAAGCATGCCCAAGAAACTAACTAAAGAACGATAATCTAATTCAATTTTTTTTTAAGTACATATATATTAATTTGGCCTTTCTGAAAACCAAATCATGCTTTAATTAGCTGACTTTTAAATATATATGAAATTCAGATGCTATAAGAACATGAATACAGACATGAACAATTTCGATGCAAATAATCGGAAGTTGGCGAGCTTTGATTTCAGTTTTATTTCTCTTTAGTTTTAATGCAACTGGTCAAGTACATTACACTGAGAACATTTAGATTTACAGTTTGACCAGAATTGACTGACTAAATTTAAAGAACAGCATAATATTCAGAGTATTTTGCAATTTTTTCTCTCTAATTTAGTTTTTAATTTGATAATACAATGCACAAAATTTGCTAATTTCTTTATTATTTTTTAAATTAATATTAAGAAGCACTGAAACACAACTGAAAACGCATGCAGTCTAATAATAATTATAATATTGCTACATATTATCACTTTCAAAAGACTGGCATCCAGACAGTGTAAGTGGTTATTGATGCTGACTGCCAAACTGAAGAGCTCAGGTTCGAATCCTGGAGAAGGCATGGATATTTGTAAATGTGAAGTGCCTGTGTGTCATGGGCACACTCAATATATACAATGAATCAAACATCCTCTTGAATGGTTTGATGATAGAAGAAGAGGAGTGGGAGACCCTCATCTGTACTGGCATGGAAATACCATACTGTCACCGATATAGTGCTCCAGATTCATGCCAACAACACAAATCTTGCACTCCTTGCCACAATAAAATTTGTTTACTTTTTTCTGATTAGGTTAAACAAGTGACATTTGCCACAACTACAATACTTTCAAAAGACTACAAAAAGGTATCATATCTAAAAAATATCACAACAAAAGAACTGTTTAGTTGATATATGTTATTTTACACAACATATTTGTGCATATGGAACAAAAGAAAGTAATTTATTCTTTTCTGCAACTTTCAAAATATAATAGAATCAATCTCCTTTAACAAAATACTCACAATACCTCTGTAGAGGTGATAAGTTTAGATAACATGACTATCAATGATGTTAAAAACATCTTTTAGGTACTTGTTTATTAAAACATTAATGACTGACACTGCATTTTTGCAACATTAGTAAAAATACTTTTTTGCATCTTCTGAATAGTACTTTTTTTATTTAACATTTCTTCGATATTGTAAATAAAACTTCATTGACATTTATCCTTTTATACCTGGTAAATAAATGAATATCTTAGTTAGCTGCCTTTTTAGAAATACTGATCACTTTTACAGACAGTTTTCTCACAGAGATAGTCATTTTGAGAAATTCCATTGAGTAATACAATTTAAAATAAAAAATTCTTACCAGGAGATCTGCTGTGTACTTGCAGCATTCTCGTATATAAAGCATTAATAGAATCATGCCATTTCTGAAAATGGAGAATACAAGCACATATATGAAAATACATAATATAAGCTCAAGCTAAAATTTTTAACATGCTTTAAATGTATATTTAATAAAGATTTAGTATGTAGTAACTACCTGCCTGTTTTGCTCATGTGTTGCAAGGGCGGTGCTTTTGAGCCTTAACTGATTTGCCCATATGGGCAATGGTTATTTCTTGGTTGCTTTTGCTATTTTAGCCAAATCTTTTCTATTTTGAATATCAAATTAGTTGCACATATGCAGCAGATGTCCACTAAGTGGCAGTTGTGAAATCTAGTTTGTTCTATTCTGACTGATTGAAAAGCAAATGCTCATTTCTAGTCTTTTGCATGACCTGGGCGAAATTTCACCTTTCAGTGCTTAACTTTTCCCATGCACTTTACTGTTGATTTGATAACTTTACTAATGTACAAATAGTTAAACCCCCCTTTTTTTAAACCATAAAATAATACAGATTCAGAATGTATGCAGCTAATTTCTTGCGATTCAGACTAACTGCAGCTAATTTTCTAGTGATTCAGAATCAGAATATCTCTAAATAAGTAGTAGTGAAAGTTCACGTGACTGACTGAAAGGTATGCAACAGTTAAAGATGTATAAAGCTAGGAAAGGTTTTCCTGGATGTTTACCAGCTCTTAAGACCTGCAAGATGGTGCTATATGCATTCACTGAAGAAAAACCACAGCAAAAGAATTAAAAAAGAGACTGTCTTGCCTTGTTTTAAGATATACCACACTAAATCAGATCTTTGGAGAAAAAAGGCTATGTAAATCTAATTATAATCGAACATAATTTATATGCAACTGTAAATGTAACTTCCCTGTTAGGCACACATGTAAGAAGAAAAGGTAATTTCCAAGGAAAATATTTTTATTTTATTTGCAGTATAAATGTTGTTCTACATGTTTGAAAATATTACAAATGTTAATTTTAATAACATTTTCCTGTTTATAAATATAAATGAGCACAAAAATGCAATTAAAAAATGTGAAACTTTTTTTTGGTTGAATGAATTTGAGGAAAAAATTAAACTAACTTCGGGGGGGGGATGAAAGTAGTTAAAAATAAAGCAAAGAAAAAATAAATGTGCATTGCATAAAATTATGCACAGCTCTTTTTCTTTACCATTATTCTTAACTGTTCTTAATAGTACAGTTTTCTAATCGGAATTAATGTATAATACACATGAAAATTCTATAGATGATAACAGTCAATTAAAAAAATAGCAATATTTAATATCTAGAAGTTTTACTTCCAAATATAAAACATTAATAAATAATATACATACCATTTTTATACAATATTGGATCTGATCTAGCCATAATTTTTCATCTTCTGGAAAATAAGAAAGGGCTCTCTGAAAGAGTTTATACAAGAATGTATTAGTATTTTAAGTGCTGTTCTAAATTAACACAGCTTTTAACAAAGTTTTTCATTTTATGTCAATTTGAAATATGAGCACATTACACATATCTTTATAGTTTACTCAGCGGGAGGAAAGAACATACATAATACATTCATACCACTGCCAAAATGTATTAAAATACTTGTTTTTCCAAATGTTAAAAGAAAATTTTATAACTTTAGTATTTAATGTGTTTAATTTTTTGCTTTATAGACATTTTAGAATCTTCAGGACATGCAAAATCCTAAGAAGCTAGGCAAAATTAGCATTTTATGTCATTTTATAACAGACATTCTGCAAACATATTTCATTAAATGAAAAATTTATTAATTGAAAAGTCATGTTAAATTACGACTTTAGTGAGCATTGTAGACATTTAACAACCTATAATATTTAAAAAATATGGAATCTTTGACATATACAAGATACGGGACATCTTTTGCAATAAAAATTAAATTTTAATATAGAAAAGTCTACAGATTTGTACATATATCTCCTTTTCTGAAGTATATTGTACTTAATTTATGCAGAAAAGAAATGCTTATCTGGATTGTTTGAAACAAAATTTTTAAACCAACATTTAGGTTTCTCAATTTAAATTAAACACCTTGCTGTATTATGCAAATCATTTTATCTATTGAAGACCTAGATTTCATTTATATCCTCCCCTTCTGCTATTTTACTGCAATTTATAACATAATCCAAAATATTCATATCCCTATGATTTTTCAAGTTTATTTTTCAGAAAAGGTAAATCACTTAATTGTATTAATTTACCCATGCTTTACCAACAGTAGCAATATTTCATTTAGCACCTCAGGATATTTTTTAAATTTCTTGTAAGAAAACATTACCCACTTAAGTATCCCTTTTGAAATTCAATTCAGGAATCCAGTTGAGAAACAATTGCAGATAGTTACTTTGCATACATTTGGAATTACACATTTTTGAAACTTCAGATATGGCATTTACATAAACCTCCTTTATACACAAGTTGATCACTTTGTTCCCATTACTAACCTCTTCAATAATATTTTATGGTATTGTATCTTTGACCTCTGTATCATTCCTTGACGAAATGGTACTGAGACAAAAGTAATTTTTACATTTTAAAATTTTTGTTGGACATCTGGAAGGTATATAAGACAATTAGCAATAACTAGAATGAATTTCCAGTTCTATAGTCATATGTTTATAAACTTCAGAATCCTTCTTTAAAAACATAGGATGTCAATTAAAACTTCTAGTTGAAATCATGATTCACTACGTAGTGAAGTCATTCCCTTTTCTAAACACGTGATTGAAGATACAAAATCTCTACAGTGCTTAACTATTCACACGAAATCATATCTTGATATACTTAAAGAAATCAAACAAAATAAAGATTAATTAACTTTTTTCAATCATTCTTGTTTTAAAGGAGAGAGAAAGTAGTAATTTAGTAGTAAAATTACTTATTTAAAATAGTAATTTCAGTAGAATAAAATTTTTTAAGCCAGTGCAATCTGAACAACCTAGAGCCAATTTGAATAAGTTACTCAGGTGAATAGGAAATGACAAATTAGAAGGGATTGTCTAACATTAGAACTGACTAGAGAAAGTCTTATTTAACAAATTATTTCTTTTATTACACTTGGTTGTTGAGTTCAAGTGTATTTTAAAGTACATCTGAACTAATTTGCATCTTAAATGAATGCACTGTTAACATTTTGATGAGATTTCTTACTTAAAACATGATACCAAAGAGTCATAAGACAAGAGTAATCCAATATGAGATTGAGAGATCTGAATCTGAGATCATAAGATAACAGTAACTAATCCGCACTGCAAGATTAACCCAATCTGAGATAGACGGAGATCTTTATTTGAAAAGAATTCTATAATATACTTTGTTTAAAAATTAATGGTTTGCACGGTCTTCAACTGGAACTTATGTTTTGACTTAGATGGATTTTCATTAACCTTTGGCATATAATTGCCATGTATATGCTGCAGGCACAAACTCACTTAAGAAGACTGGTAGCATATACAGAAATTCTGTGCAGAATATTTATGTGTCAATAAATCATTAATCTCTGTATCTTTACCTCCTGTATTTGATGTAATTATACAAGCATTTATAATGTCAATAATTTGTTCTAACCCATTGCATTTGATGTAACATATTTTTCTAATTCTTCATTTTCAGAATCTGAAGAATTTATTTACTTTTTTAATTATTATTTTAGCTTTCCTTTCTGATGAAAAGGAAGAGCTCCTGAACAGAAAACAAAAGCTAACCTCTCTCTTCCAAAGGGTTGTGGCATGGACATCTTGTCTAGAACAGGAAACCCCCATTGAAGCTTCTTATTCAACCATTTTTTAAACTTTTTATTTATATTTCTCTGTTTTGTTATTTTTTATTAATTTTTTTTTAAATCGGCAGACGACATCAGAAGAGGTTCATCAGATTAAAAATAGCATCACACGTACACACAAAAAAAGTGTGTTATATGTAGCAAGAAGTTTTACTGCAACAATAAAAAATAAATAAGGTTTAAATTTTGTAGATACAGAAAATCAATAGACAAAAACATCTGCAGCAATATGAAGTCAGTTTTACAATGCAAAAACAGTTTCAACAGATGACATGCACACTTTAAGCCTGGTTCTTCAACATCCTCCCCCCCTTTTTTTTGGAGCTTCAAGAATATACTTTGACATTATGACTACACCTTACACTCACACCCATTTCAAAAGCAACTGGAAAGGGAGATATCCAGTCACTAAATCTAAGTGGTGACAATTATCATTCACCATATTTTAGTCCAGGTGCCCCTTGTAGTCTCATTAAGTTTTTATCAGAGCAAAAAACACGAAAAATTACTAATGTCTTTGCCGGGATTCAAACTCCAAACCTTCAAATTGCTAGCAGAACATGCTTCCCAATTACACCACAAAGGCACATGATAGTGAAGGAGAATAGTCCCTACATTCACCCCCACTTAAAGGGCAGGTAGGGAGCCAGGGATAAAATACTGGTGGTGACAAATTATCCTCTATCACATTTTAGTTTGGGCCCTACTGGAGAGCTATTAATAGCAATCACACATATAAACACAATTCATATGTCTCTAATCTGTTTAAATTGTCATTTCCTGATATATGATGATTAACGTCCTTTTCCCCCTTTTGCAGCCTGCGAGTGTCCAATTTGAGATTACTACTTTAATGCATAGAAATTGAATAGAATTCAAGTCTTTAATTTCTCGCTTGATGGTTTTAACCTCTTTTTTACAGGTGTAAACAAGGCCTTCACATCAGGTTGTTTAATTGGAAAATAAGGATGGGAATTTGCTGAACTACGATTGGTTATTCTTCAAAATGGGCAAATAATTCAACTTAATACGTGACACATGAAATCACAAGCATTTTGCCAATCATGAAACAAATAAATTATTTCTGTTTTACAAAACATTTCTCTTGCCCCCATTTCAGTAAAATCCATAATTTTTTTAGTATTTCCTAACGCTTGTAGTTTTTAAGGAATTTCTAGAGAAACTTTGAAGAATCTTTAGCAGTTGGAGTCTATGCGAACATACCAATCCCTAGCTAGATATGCTTCAAATTACACCATAAAGGCAGGCAGCAAGATGGTGAAAATATGTTACCAAGTTAACAAATAAATATTAGATATTAAAAACACTAAACAGCTATTTGGGATACTGAAAAATGTACCTATAGCTAAAGATATGATGCTTTTCAAAATTCTGTAACTGTTAAGCCATAGATTTGTGAATAAAACACAATATGACCAGAGGATAACTACTATCTAAGTGATATTTTCATATCAAAGCATGAGGACAAATCTGTACATGAGCACATAGCACTATCATTGTCCATTTGTATGGGGGATTAAAATAAAAAATGAGTAGTGTTTATAATTAACACTGGGCCATAGAGTTTATAAACAAATTATATTTCATTTAATTATGATCAACAGGTAGTGATAGTTTATTTAAAGCTCACTCTATTCCACCAGTTTCATGTCTTAAGATGGAATTGATGAGACACAATTTGTTGGCCACATCTGATTTTTCCTCATAAAATGCTTAATTTTAGTATCATTTATGAACATTTATTTATGTACCTATGAGCTATAACCAAACAGACATGCTCAGCCAATTCACAAGTTGTGGATGAATCCCTAAATTTTTATGGAGTGAGGATCTTCAGAAAGTATCTTTTGCCAAACATAGCCTTCCCACACACTCCATTTGAATTGGAAACATCCAGTTACTTCCAGCATTATCCACCCAAACAACAACAAATGCTTTCATCTATGATCGGAAACATCATATTATACTCTGAGTCTCAATGAAGCTTCATCACTACGAAGTGAAATAGTTATCAAAACATTTAGAATGCCTGATTAACTTTTTTATTATTGTCATTTTAAGAAATGAGAAAGGATTAAAATTATTATCTGTATTGAGTTTATCATGTGAGAATTTTAAACTTCAAAAATATAATTAGTGAAAATAATTAATCAATTTTGCAAAAAATTATAAAAATTGGTAAATTAGTTACAGATTTTGATTCAACTTGGCTTATAAGAGCTTTTTATTTCATCTACCTGATAATGCAAATAGTTACATTTCAGGATTACTAGTTTGATCATATGAAGCAAAGAAAGCAGCAATAATTTCCCAAAAATAGTTCGGAATACTCCTGACAAAAATATAAACAGGAATTTCTCAAGTAGCTTTAAACAACATGAACATTTTAACTATTTAATGATGATTTTTTTAGCATGAACTATTTAAGTGAAAGTTTGCCATTTGTTTATTTTGAATTGGCATATGACTTTTGTATTCATTAACACTGACAATTTTTTTCAGAAGTTTCTGGATAGTAACTTTGATTTAAAAAATACTATTTTAAAATACGTAGAATGAACAAAAAGGACATACCTTAAATAACCGGTTGATTTTTTGTGCAATAGCATTATCAATTTCTTTCTTCTTAGATTCTATCATAAGCCTCTGAAAATAGTGTAATAATCATACAAATTTTTATACACTGATTTTTAAAAAAGTAATTATGATAGCAAAAACTATTGCAAATATAAAATTTCAAATAACTAAATTTATGAGTGACTATGTATGAAACACTTTTCCACTTCACATATTTTATTATAATTATTTTAATCTGCAAAAATACCAATTATTAAATAGAGTTGCCAATGGAAATGAAATGAGAAAATTAAATAAGTAAATATATAAATAATAAAACATAAATAAGTTGCATAACAATTTAAAAGAGAAAAAGCAGAATTACACTTTATATAATATTCAACAAATTCAGAGTTTTATTCTGATTTTTATGAAAATAAATAATTAATAAAGAAACTATATTGCAGCATAAGTATAATTTTTTATATCTTCCTCGTTTATGATTTTAGTAAAAACTGCACTATTCTTAGTGATGAATTTCCCTTTGAAGCATAAAAGTTTCATGTACATGATTCCATTTGAAATCATTTTTCCCAGTATGTGCACTAGAAAATATTTTGAAACAGTTACAAGAATTCAAAAAAGGAACCATGCAAAACTCTATAAGAGCAGTTCTCAACCATTTTGCTTCATGTTAGATGCATGCCCCTTTCACCATTGCTAAATTACTTTAACCCTCATTCCAGACTCAAAAAATACATATATACATTTGCTTAAATTTAGATTATTTTGATCTGCAAAATTACTAATGTTCTTTTGATCTGTAAAAACACTTATTTTTTAATGCATTTTATAAATTAAAAAGAAAAAGTACAGCAAATGTTGATAAATACCAAAAGTGAAATAAAAGCAATTTTCAATATTCATTAAACAAAACTAAACGGATAAATAAAAGGCTAAGTGTATCCCTCTTAAAACTATGAAATTCCTCCTGATTGACATACTGTGCACTTATAAACTATAGGAAACTTTGAAAATGTTGGGTTTATTATGAATGCATAAAATATGCAAACAGTAGTAGTCTATTTTATGATCTACTCTGACAAAATAAATGAAAAAAAAAAAAAAACTAGCTTAAAAGTTAACAAGATGTTTGCATATAAACGCTTGCAGAATATACACAATACCAGTGGTAGTAATAGAAGTGGTAACAAAAGTAAAACTAAATCATCTGCTATAACTGCATGCTCTGGCATTAAAATAATTTCATAGCCACCTCTTGTTGCTGTATTACAGTGAATCTAGGTGTTGTGAATCAAGGTGTGCTTAAAATGCATATGATATTCATTTCATCGCAATTCTTTATTTATTGAGTAAATTGAACATGTCAGTAAAATATGAAATTCCACAGTTTTAATATATTTGGCATTATATCCCAAATCTCAGATAACATATTAATTTTCCTATGAAGTAGACTGAATTACACTGGAAATTATTTCTAAGGAGATAGAAAAATTATGACATTCCAAGAAAAGTTATGTTTCTTGAAAGCTATGATAAATTTTGGTATTTTTGTATTATCTCGTTGACCATGAAAGTTCACAGAGATCTGCCCAAAGTTGCATTATTTGTTCGAGCAGAATTCTAAGTTGCACTCCTACCTGCAATTCTTACAATAAAACATCATCAGTCTTTCTGCACAAAACACCAAACAGCCACTGCTGTAGAAGTATTCGGTTGACTTGAGTTTTGCACTTTATAAAAGTTTTGCTTTTATCTCCTTCATTGGCCACATTCAGCTGTTCCTTCTTCCCTTTCAATAAATGTTAATTCAGACGTTCAGATTTTTTTTGCTCCTGATGAAGAGAGACCTATACCTGTTTGCCCTCAAAATTGTTGCATTACTAATTTTATAAATGTTAATTCTTTCTACCAACTGTTAATGAACTGTAGTTCTGTTACTATTGTGTTACTATAGCCCTCAAATTTATTCTTTATCTTCAAATTGCAAGAAAAAATACAACAATAGAAGTTAATTTATATTCTTGTTCATAAAAACAAAAAGAAGAATCGAGAATCAATCAGAGCTATATCAAACAAAATCGTGTATGTTATGGAGTGCTGTGACATAACATTTATCCAAAATTTGTATTAAATCGTGCTGCCTGAAAACAGTTTCACAGCTGAAGAGATAATATGTTAAGTACCCAGATTTTTAATGCAGCAATAATTGCAGGACTTAAATCTAACTGTAATACTGAATGCCATAAAAATGTTACGATGATGGGGATTCATTGATGTATAAAGAAGCTATCCTAAATCATCACACATTCCTACTATTATAATGCAGTCATATTATAACAATTATGTTATACTCTTAGCAGATTTTACATTATCCTATTTCTTGCGACAAAGAATCTGTCCATTTTACAATCATGCAAACATCAGTTTTGAAAAAGTTAAAGTAGCATCTTAAATGTAACTTATGCTGAATTTCAGTGAGTTTAGTTATTATTAGTCAAAAGCTTCTATGTACAGAGATAAATGGAAGACTGATAGACTGGTGACTTTTGGGTATTGATTGAATAGTTAAAACTGTACATTTTTAGAGGCCAGTTGTATATTTTTTCTTAAATTAGTGAATCTATTACAAATTCACTTTCAAAAAGCAAAGAAAATGCATGTGATGCAATAACACGCATGTTAATGTGTGAAAAATAAAATATTTTATGCTTTGCTGAATGATAACAAACTTTAAAATATTTTAATTTGGGCACTGGCAACACATTTCTCTTAAATAGCCCAGTTTATTTATTAAATTCAAAATAAATTAATATAATTGCATTTTCCTGAGTGGCAACACAATTTTTTTTATATTGCTAAGTTTTCTGATCAAATTTGAAACATATATTGTACACTTTGCACAGTGGCAATACAAAACTTTTAAATCGCTGAGTTTTTAATCAAAAGTTCATTAAATTAGCTTAAAATATATGTATATAAAGAGTGTGGACCCTATAGGCTGGTTTTTGAGAAATCTTGTGTAGACGGATCTTCCTCTTATTTTGAAGGTCGAGTGTGGCAAGTTTCATAAACATAGGAATTAAACTGTAGACTTGTATAAAAGACAAACATTAATTTATATATAGAGAAATATCAGTACATGCACTGATGGATGAATAATTATACAAGCAAAGCACACATTGTAGAAAACATGTATTAATCTATTGTTCATATTATTGGAAAGACTTCTGCTTAACAATATATTTTTAATAACTGAGTTTTGAGGAGGCATAAATTGCTGATGAACTGGAAATGCATGCCATGTTGGTATCCCTAAGCTCATATAATTCAAAGGTCAACTATATTAGGCACAAATTTATTGGGTGATGGAAGGAGGGGGGAAGCATTCTTAAAATAGTTTTTAGTTGTAGCTTAAAATTCTCACTGTTTTAATTTAGTACATCCTTTAATTGCATAATTTTGGATTATCAAAACTCAGCATTACTTTTAAATCAAATTCTACATATGTCATGACTATAAGGTTATTTTCTTTTCCATTTAACATATTTAAGCCAGTTTATTACCAAAATAAAATTAAAAGTACTTATATAGTAAACTTACATAGCAACTTCAAATGTTCATTGAAAATGATATTTATTCCATTATTTTCATTGTGAATCAGTAACTAAATATTTAGAATGATAATTGACTGCTTTAATAATAATTATAGGAAAAGAGAAACAATGATGACTACTGGTTTGAAAATTACATCATGAATTGATGCTAAATGGCAAAAGAACAACTTGTGATGAATTATAAACTGCACAATATAAATACTAAAAAATTAAAGTAGACAATACATACTTCTCTCTTCTTTGAAACTAACATCAGAAGACTCATTTCAAACTGCAAAAGAAAAGGGGAAAAAAATACATATAATGAAGGTTTTTGCTATGACTATTATTAGTTTTTCAATACTTCCAAAACATTATAAAATGAATAATTCTTTTATGAAAAAGGGGGAAAGCACACGAGAAGAGTACATTCTTAGATAAAATTAACTGAATTACAAACAGATATGAATTACGAACACTCATACAGGTACTTTCAAGGAAGCCCATTAGCTGAAATTATTAATTGTAGAGCATTTATCTATGGAAGTTACAGCTTCATAAAATACAATGCTGATAATAAATGCAGTATTGAGAACACAGGTTCTAAAATGATTCCACGTGGGATTATAGACAAGTCAGTTCTCCATTACGCATGAAAATGCATACATCTGACCATGCATACAGGCATGCTAATGATTCCATATTACGGCAAGAACAAAACATCAATGAATGGGCCCTTTCCTCTGCATTTCACCTTATAAACAGAAAATATTTTGCAACTCACATCCAACTAACAGGTAATATTAAAATAATAGTATATTCAAAGATCAAAATTTAAATCTGGGTCTCACCAGCAGTTGAACAGTTAAGACTACTGAATAGTGGGAGTTTAACCTCAGTTCAATCCCAGATGAATGGGCTGATTGCATGGTTGGTTTTCATTGTTTCTTTCATGAGTAACATGAATATAAGCCAGTTTTCCTTAGAAATTCCTCCATGAAGGCTTCCCTTCCCCTTTGGCAGATAGCTGCTGCATGTTTTAGCCTATTTCAATAATGTAACCTAGCTTAAATTTGGAATTTAGACCTATAAAATAAAAATAAAAAAAATATGCAATAGGCTAACAATTTGAGAACAGGAAAACATTTGTCTTATGTTTCTACTGCCCAATAACCTTATACAACAACAGACCAAGGAGTTATTCAGAATATAGAGATTGAACTACTGAGCTCTTTTATGTGGTCAATGTGAGAATTTTGAAGGTAGTGTCCATGAATTTTAGAAACAATTCACATAGAAAGATGGTACATTTACTTAATCTTTTGTCTAGAAAGATGTAAAGCACATTATCTTAAGTAGCTGTTGGCATAAATCATGACCTCTGATCATGTTCCTAGATGATGAGTGTAGTGACAAGAATTCTCTTGGTTTTAAAAAATGTGCCTGTATCAGCCATCTCAGATTTGCATGTTCGAAAAGGTTAGTGCTGGTAAAGAGGAAATGCAGGCTTAAACAGATGTAGACAATTTTGCTCCCTCCACACTCTTTTATTCTCTTGACAAAATAATCAACAGGTACTAGGAAAGGAGAGAGATAATGAGAAGGAGAGGGAAATAGAAAACACCACACACAGCAAGAAAATTATATGGAAGGAAGCTGATGAAGGTTTGCAGATGTTCTTAGATTTATTGAACAATGTTCATCTATGTCAGCACATGATATTATGATTCATAATATCCATAATATTTCTGTTATTCTGTTTCTGTATACAGTACAGCTTCATAATGAAACTTCACTGTATACAGAATAAATTTTTAAAACTTTGGTGATAATCTTATAACCAGACAGACATCCGAAGATCCATATCCTCATACTGAGAAATCAGTAACTTTCATATGCTAATATACATGATAATTTTAAAATGTTTAATTTTTTTTAATGAAAAACATGACCAATGCACTTTGCCTTCTGATATTTCTACAAATAGGATCATGAAACATGAACAAGTAAGTTCTAGAAATACATACTGAATTATCCTTAAAAATCTCTTACCCAGAATCAGCAAAGTCCCAGTACTGCAATTAAGAGAGTTTATTGCACATAGTTGGGACTCTATACGGTTAGCAACACTTTAGGGATAGATATTTTAGAATACAGCATTTTTAGTTACAATGTATTCTCAATTATATGGTTTGTGGATGGCGGTGTCCACGGATGTACACTCAACACCATGCATGAGTATGTAAAAAACAAACCTGCATAAATTTGATCATGAAGAAAGATTCTTCCTCACATACAAATGAGAGATTTATGTAATTGGGATGAAGTCGAGGTAATAACTGAGGTTCTATGCCAAAAAACTGAAAATATAGATCAGAAAAACATCAAGAAATGGTTCAATGGTGATTCAGCTGAGCTGGGTTTTCAAGCTTTGAATCATGCGGATGATTTTGTTTCAAATGTTACAAAAATAAAAGTGGTACAGAATGGAAAAGCACAGTAAATTTGACAAATATTTAAATGTTCTTAAAAACAAAGTAAAATTACTGATTTTTTTAAAGAAATGAGCACATGAAACACGCATAAAATAGATAGTTTTGATTATTTGTGTTTTTCATTTATCCATGATCTGCTTCAATGGCACTAGCCGAGATGATCAAGAGCACGCAATACAGGTTTCAGATGCTCTTTGAATTTGTAATACAATAAGACAGTAGTTCTCAACCAGCTTTCCTCCATGCAGCCTTTTCACCACTGTCAGAAGATCATTCCCCCTTTTGAAAACTAAAAAAATACATGTATATTATTTAGATCTAGTTTTTTTCTTTAACTAAATAAATGTATATTGTTATGGACTTAGTATTTATTTAGAATTGTAATTAAAATTGTTTTATTTTCCCATGCAATGCAGACGATTTTTTGAAGAGAAAGCTACGTCGGAAAAGTAAAAATACAAAAGTGCACGCATTTAATATTTAATAAATAAATATCTCATAATTGCTGTTGCCATCCAGAAAAATCGAAAAAACAGATTTTAAATAGGTTTTACCAGAAAGTTCTCGTGAATAATTAAAAAGCTTATAAAAGCCAAATTAAAACACCTCAGCTCAGCTGTAGCTGTTTTAAGCAAACCATTGCTTACCTAATGCTGTTATTGATTGTAGTGAATTCGCTGCGAGATTGGATTAACTTTCTCTGTTTTGAATGGAGTTCTGTTTAATGTTTGAGTAGTACACGCATATCTCTGGGGCAATATTTCAGAATTTTGTTTTTTATTTTATGTAAAAAGAATAAAATTCATTAACTTTTGAACAACTTGTGCATTTAATCCATTATGAACCCATACGCAGGCAACAATATGTTTTCATAAATTAAATAACAAAAAGTATAAAAATGTTGCTAAATACTAAAACTTGAGTAAAAGTGGTTTTTTTATACTCATGAACTAAAACTAAATAATTAACAGCTAAATAAAAGGTTGACTGCATTACCCCCTGAAGCAGTGAAATCCTAACTAAGTTGAGAAACCTTGCAAAACGATATATGGTATCACATAAGATCGAATGCACAGATTTTTTTTAAGCCTACAAGTACCTCTTTTCATCATGACCAGCAAAACTATGAATAGAAGAAAAGTATGCATAGTATAAGTGTGCAGTGGATGACGTATCATACCTCTTTTTTTTATCTGCCGAAGACTTCAAACAGGAACAGCATATAATGAAATTTTCAAACTAGTCTCTAGCACTTTTACTGCTTGTTGCTGTACTACATGTAGGCTGTTATAGTAGAATATATTAAATAATAAACATTATTAAATCACTTGCATTCAATTTTGCTTGACACTGTACAATGAGGTAAAATCACTAGCAAAACTGCATAAAGAGATATAATGTAGCTGCTGATGAATTAGACTATATGCTCAATAATTAAAATTCAATATTATTTTAAAGAAAGATTTTTTAAACATCAACTTAAGTTATACTTGTGTTTTAAGATTACATATTTTTTATAATGTTTGTTACATAATAAAGCAGTATAAAAGAAACTAAATGTTTCGAGAGTACCAGCAAATTGTGACAATTATTTTTTCAGAAAATAACATATTAGCAAAATTATGGTTAAAGTGGCCACTGCAAGCATTTTGGCTACATTTAAAATTTATTTGTTAACAACTAGAAAATGCTATGGCAACGTTAAAAAAATAAAAAACTGAAATCGTCAAGTTTCAATGACATTTCATACAAATTATGCCTAAAGACACTTTCCTGAGACTGCGGACATTGATATTCGCTCTCAAAGTCAGCGTAATTTTATTTAACAGTATGTTTTCATATGCTGTAATCTTATCCATATGTTGTATGGTGGCCATGATAAGTTGTGATGCCACATTGCTGACATTTTTTTGGCTTCTTTTTTGTGACATCAGGATTATTCCATCCATTCTAACCTCCTCAGGGCAGTCTAGCCCTGAGAATCCTAGAAAAGTTTTATTTAAAATTTACACTAATCTAAGGTTTCTTTTCTACCTAATTTTTTAAAAAAATTATTTTTTATGACTGGTAAAAACTTTTTGGGCCACTGCATAATCTTTGTTGACATTTGATTGCACACTGCTGGTTGGGCAATAAGGCATGGTGGCCACTTTAACGAGATACTTTATTTCTTTACATTTTACCTTGATGACCTCATTAACAAAGTTAAAAACTGTTCACAGCCACAGTACAATATTTTACCACACACTTTAATTTAACTGTATAACACGGCAGTTATGGATTTTTCCTTGTTTCAGCACTATATGATCTTTGATGACTTCAGTAAACTTGGTCACCTGATATTTTTCTCTATGCTACAATTTTTAAGAATAACAGTGTAAAATGTTTGTCAGCTCAGTTAAAGTTTACAATTAATGTAATAATTGAAAGATAAGGCATTTTAATATATATATATATATATTTTAAAATTTTCATGGTATAACTATACCGAAGCAAACTTCAGGGAAAAAGCACAGATACATATTTTAATTAGGGAGACTTTAAATAATTACACTACTATACGAGATAAAAGTACCTTAATATACTGAAGAAAGTCTTCCTTTCTCTTTTTGCTTCGACGCAGTTTGTATTCGAAAGCCTCTCTCCTTTTTACAATTTTCCTAAAAAAGGATAAAAGTGTTACAAATTTACAGTGCTTCATTTAAAACAACATACCAGTTCAAATAATACACATTATAAGACCAAATTTGTAAAACATAAGAAAACAAAATACCTTATTTCAGACAAGCTAAACAAACCCACTCGTTTCATTTCTTCTAATTCAGGGACTTCATATTCCAACCGTAGTTGGACCAATTCAGCCATTTTGAATTAACTGAAAAATAATTTAAACAGTGATATCATTTCTAAAAGTATTAACAGCTCATTAAATAAAGAAACAGATTTTAACAAATGAAAAGATATATAGCTGTAAACAATAAAACTCCTGTTATCCAGATTTCTCATTCTTTTTTCTCACACTATTTAAAATTAAACTTGCTGTTAATTTATTTATTTACTGTAATATATTTTTGAATAGAAAAAGATAAAACAATATAATGCACACATTTTAAGGAAGCTTTCAATTTATACGAATATGCACTTTTTTTTTTTTTTTTTTTTGCAAAAAACTCGAAGCACCAAGAAGGACTTTTGCAGTCGTGATGAAATTTGGTATGCAAAAACATCTTGACTGAACATGGAAATGATCAAAGTTTCAAGGCAAATGAACAGGAATTGCAATCATAGCGTGCATTTCTACTGTGCAATTTGCAAAGTATAAAAACCAGAAACAGAGGCGGAAAATTTATCTTTTTTTGTTGCTACCATTGTAATTCCGTAAAGAAGCAACTAAAGATGCCATTATACAATGATATCGAAGACCTTACAGACACTGTAGGGTTGCGCGAAGGTGAGTAGTCATACCAAACAACAGGCCGCTACCTGCAGCATACAGACACGGCTGTGCAAAGATGTTGGGAGCAATGGTTGCTACAAGGAAATTGCCGATGAAATGAAGGCTCTGAACAGCCAAGAAGCACAAATGCGAGACAAGACAGGATGATTGTTCGCCAGGCCCGAGCCACCCCAACGGTATCATTGTTGATTATTCAATGCATTACAGCCACGTCTATACCTCCCGTGGTACTGTCCACCATTTCATGGCGCTTGTCTGAGGTGGCGTACCACTTACAGAGGCCTTTAAGACATTTGCCTTTGACCCCACAACATTGGCGGAGTTGTCTGGAGTAGTGTTACAGCCGATCATCATGGCTGCCATCAGACTGGCATCGTATAGTGTTCAGCGATGAATCCCACTTCACTCTTGAAGCAGATGACCACCGTATTCATGTCTGGAGAAAATGGGGCCAGTGGTCCCAATCAGACTTTGTTTTACAAAGGCATACAGCCATAACCCCTGGTGTGGGGGCTATTTCTTATGACAGCAGATCATCTTTAGTCATCTTTCATACATCTTTAACTTTCAAAGATATTTTGATACATCCTGCGGCCAGCTGCATTACCCTTCATGGCATGTCACCCTGGGGCCATTTTTCAACAAGAGAATGCCAGGCCACATACCGCCTGCATATCTCTGAACTGCCTCATTGCTGTTGATACTCTTCCTTGGCCAACAAGGTTACCAAACCTTTCACCAATCGAGCTTGTCTGGCACATGATAGTTCGCCAGATTCGGCCTCTACAACTCCTTGCCTCGACGAATTCAAGCATACATTGCCAGCAGGGCTGGCTCGACCAACTACTAATTTGAACACTCAGTGGGTGATTGTGAGCCGTGAACAGATACTATGACCTTGATTTTTTAATCATTTTATTATCTGACCTATACACATACTCATTTCATCAAAAACCACCACTTCCTTCATGGTGCGATGATTCTTTTGCAAAAGAGTATATATCAAATGCTTTACCCCCTCCCCCCGTTCATGATTTACAAACAAAAAATTACAGTATATTCCTTTGTATAACGTGCATCTATAATTTCAGTCTATTAATTTTTAGGTATATTGACCATATCATGTGCACCCTTTTCTTTGTAAAAAAGCTTGAAAGATAATATGTGCAATGCTCTTATCTTTCACGTCATTCAGTCGAAGATTTTCTCCAGGCTTTTGAACAATGCTATACTGAAATGACAAGTGATAAGGGGAATGATATGTGTGGAGGAAATGCTCGAAGGAGTAAATAATTCAGCAAGGGGGGTGCGTTGAATTTATTGCAGGTGTGCAGAAGAATGTTACTATGGGGTTCAAGAAAAGGGGGCATAATTTGGGATACAAATGTACTTCCGACACGAATGAATTCATGGAATTAGGACTTGGATATTTTCTTTTTCTGTGGTCACCTGAAGCTCAGATTTTGAAGTGAACATTGAAGGCTTTAGTAAATAACATTTGCTTTGAAATACAGTTAATCTAATGTTCCTTTTATTAAATATATATATAGCTCCTTCCAAACAAAACAAACATAGTGGTGGTTTCAAATGCAAAATCATTCAAGTTGTGAAAAAAAATGAAAATTGTTCTGCAGCAAGGATGTCTAGTTTTGGTGAAAGCTCCATGTCTGCAAGGAAGAAAAATGATATCACAATAATTAATATCCCAAAGAATGAATGTACTTCGCTGAAAGGAGTAATGAAATGGCCTATTTTAGAAATGTTGCGAACTTTGCCCTAGAAAATCGGGAGATTCACGAGAAATAGCATTTAGGTACATGTAGGAACCTAATTTTTGCATGCTCATCTTTTCCTTATATTTAAATCTATCATTTTTATACCGGAGCATAACATGTGCTCAGAAATTTTTATCTTATTTCTTTGTATTAAAAGTCCAAGTTATATGGGGAAATATACAGTACTTATTGTTTATTGAAAGCCAATTAATATGCTTTATGCATTCATGTCATTCAACTTCACCACATAGCTGTACACTTATATCTAGATTTTTCCAGTTATATGTCATCAAAAACCACTTATAAACACAGAATAGAAAAGCAATTTCTCATTATATACAAGCTATCCTTTTTTTTTTTATAATGTTGTTTGCTTATTCCATGAAATATGACTTAGCTATAATGCAAGTTTCTTTTCTAAAAATAAGCCAAATCATCATCGTAACTTTTAAAGTGCATGCTCATCTTCTCTCTCAATATACTTTCTAAAACCTATTAGCTCATCTGCTGTCATCACTTCTATAACACAAATTTCCTTCTCCTTTCTGTATTTTCCATAGAAAATTTGCTTTGTTTTGATAGTTTGTGATGGAAAATTTTCTATCATTCCACAATAAATTAATTGAAATTTTTAAGACTACAACTGGTCAACTGGGATTTCATTAAACATTTAGTTTTGAAACAGCATCCGTAAGTTGTGCATCATTTAAATTTTAAAAAATCATATCGGTCTGCAATGTAATGTATAAATCATTTATTTAATCAAGGCTAGTAAATCCCATAACTTTCCCAAACATGTTCTTGCTAAATTCTTACACGCTGGTTTAAGTTAAGCATACAAACTGATAAATAAGTGCATAAACGGAAAAAAGAAAAATAATATGAATTAACAGATATCAAATATAATTTATTCAGCTTTAAATATCAAATATGAATGTAATTTTAATTACAGCAATAAAAAAAGTATAAAAAATTATGAGCACTTATGAAAATGCACTAGAAATACCTGATTAGTAAATCGCAGCGAAATGGAACACAAATTAAAAATATGTGAACAATTCAGAAAGTAGTAAACAAACCCGATGATGCTCACCATGCGGTTTTCACTGTTGCCATACAGGAATAAAAAAAAGTCTCATTGCCAGTAAATAAAAATAATACATTTATTCATTTGATCAATTTTTTTTTTTTTTTTTTTCAGTTTGCTGATTGCATCAAAATCGTTATTTTTCAGTACGGTAATGAAAAAATTATTTTATTTTATAAGATTAAAAAAATGAGATATATATTTGCATTAGTTTCAATCAGAGAGCTTAATTGAAACTCTTTAATGATGAAAAAAGAGGTTAACGTTTTATGAGACAAGGTGTGATGAGAAATAATTTGTACTTCTTTCGATCGACGTTTGCATGTACTTCGTGCATTTTTTAAAAGTTTACTACATTTTCAGAGCTAATAGTTTAACTTGGGAAAAGTATTCCTTTCATGCGATGGCATGTTTAGAACCTTGTCAAATGCAGTGGTAACATTTAAAATTCAGCGTCCTCAGTAGAAAGATGCAACACCGGAATACCTGGGTATAAATTTATCTCTATCGAAAAATTTAGTACTTGCTACCATATCATCATGAAAAACATAAAGTTCTACTAAAATAAAAAGTCCAGTAAAATAAACCACAGATGATCAGAAAAGCATAGCCGTCGAACTAGTGATTGAAGAGCAAGAACAGTAAAATACAACATAGAAGGATCAATGCAAATCAATAACTATAACAATTGTAATGATTGTAATAACTACAACAATTTAAAAAATGTATTACTCCTAGACAAAATACAAAAATTTAAGAACAACACAGTCAATTGTATAAACTAACTACAATCACAGTCAACAAAGTACAAGCTACAAAGGCATCGAAATTACAAATGCAGAGAAACTTTAAGTGTATTTAAAATTATAACCTCCGTTAAAAATTTCTTCAAGAACATTTAAAATTACAAACATTTTATCAATAGGTGTAGATGCATCCCTAATTTCTCCTAACCTGCCTGTTATAGTTTTAGTAATGTCACGTATTGAATATTCAGCAAAGACTGTTTTGATTTCATTATTCATAAGAGTAGCAGAAATACCATCCGAGTTGTTTTCTTCTTCTTTGAGGTTAAAATTCAGTTTCCTATTTCCTAAAATTAGTAAAATAATATACAGAATATAAGATTAATGCCACTGTACGGACTTTTGGGGATCAGAAAGCATGGAAAATTCACTGTGTTGTCAGAGGAATTTGAAGAAAGAATATTCGAACTTCTAGAGCAAATGGCGTTGCTAGGAGGGAGCAAAGGGTGACATGTGTCCTCAGGCGTAGCATGCAGGGGGGGCATATGGATGTTACGAAATTTTAGAAAGAAATATTTTCAATTTTTGGCAAACAGGAGGGGATGCGAAATAGTCAGCTGTTCTTGGACCTAAAAACCCCAACTAAAAGAAAGGAAGGTTCCCACCCATATTTTTGGAGAAACATATTTTGCGTGAAACATTATTTTATAGTATTAACTTGAGGATGGGTTTGGCAAATGTATTGACCGATTAGTTGGAGCTTCAAATTCATCAGCGACGTCGAACAGACCTGAACTGAGAGTTGCTTATACTATATTAACTCTTCGTGTTTATTTATATATTAAAGCTCAATACCACAATGGAACAAAGAATGCGGATTTCAATAAACTGAGCAAATACTATTTAAAATTTAATACCACAATACTTCTTTTTGTGCTCCAGGCATTAATTTTTCTATGCAGCTCAAGTATAATATTTCACATAATAAACGATGAATGGATGGATGGACGGAGGGATGGATATGATTGATATATGGACGGACGGACGAATTGAGGGATGGATGGACGGACAGACGGATGAAGGGATTGGTGATGGATGGATGGATGGGATGGATGGACAGAGGGAGGCAGGGACGGATGAAAAGTAACAGGCATGGACGGACGGAAGAACGGATAGGAAACTTGGCAGCCGAGTAAGATTAAATACTCATATTTATTTTAATTCACATTTTTGACCACAATTTATTTGGCACGCTAATCAGGCTTATTCAAGAATAATTATAGTTTTGATACTGCTCCAATAGGAAGCGAGCACAGCGAAATAGCGTTAGCACAGAAGCTAAAGTGCGTAATTATTCAAAATGGAGGGCTCACCAAATGAAAGTTTCCATTTAGATTAGAAAAGATTCAGTTCTCGAAATTGTGAATTCAGGTTCCAATTTAGCTACCTCATCAGCGTTACCCAAGCTGTGTGACATATATTGATCTAGAAATGACACAGTCCAGAAGTTGTTTCTATTTTTAGAGTAGAGAAAAAATACCCAAATTAAAAATGAGGAATTAAAAGCCTATTGTTAAAATGAATTATAAAGCTGATCTACATGTTTTTTTATTTTACACATACACATATATATGTGTGTGTCATAACTTTGATGCGCAGTCGGAATCCGGGTACTTTAAAAGCTGGCAGTCGTGATGGCACAGAGTGGCAGGATGTGAGAGAAGAAGTTGATACGAAACTAAGCTTAGCCAATTATCATCTTTAGTTCCAGATTTCCAGGCACACTAGAATAATTCCTCGTATACAATATACTCTTTAATCATAACGATTACGATAATTTCTTATATACATAGGTTAACGGGGGCGACATCATTTTAGGCTCACAAGCAGAGCATAGAAGATACTTTAGCAATGTCGGAAGTTAGGAGAGAAATGAAGAAGAAGAATGACGTTAATTCGCCAGCGGTACTAGACAGATGCAATTGTAGAGACAATGGACGGACAGACGGATGAAGGGATATGGAGACAATGGATGATTGGTTAATATTAGTTTTAATTGCCCTTTTTAAGTAGCGTTATAGAACGTAGAAAGATTTTGAATTTGGGAGAACAGTTGAATTTAGTGTGAGAGCACAAGATCTAGAATATTAATTTTGAGATGGCCAATTAGTCTTAAAGCAGCCATCGTATTTTGTTATGTCTTAAGCACACATGCATATATATATATACATAATACACATTTCTCACAATTATGTGGGTAGTTCAGATGACCGCTGGCTTTTTGATCTTACTTGACTTTTTATAGGTACAGATTTTTGATCTCAGAATTGCTGATTCGCCCTTGGCTTTCGTGAAAACGTTTAGCTAGATGACAATATTAAATCCTTACTTTTAGTTCTTCTTGTAACCATCTGTAACGAAGTTAACATTGGAATCTGTAATCTGCCTTAGTGCACTGAGCAACGTAATAGACAGAATGCCATTTCAAGCAGTTTAAGGGACAGAGTCTACCTTTACGCGTTCGAAACTTCTTGGTAATAGATTCCATTGGTGGGATCTTTGAGAGAGAATTTGTGAGGGTAACCCCAAGATACGGACTTGCTTAGCCCAGGGAAGAGTAGTTGAATAAATTTTGAGATTCATTAATTTTCTTCATGTACTTTTCAAAGACTGAAGTTATAACTTTCAGCAATGAAAATGCTTAGTAAATGCTAAATGAAAAACAGTTATATTAAAATAATAATAAGAAAATATGAAAAAGACTAAAGTAGTAAACATGAGGGTATCCTGAATTTTCATCAAGGATTAGCTGCTGAATAAAATTACATTAACGAATTAAGTTTAAATTACATGTATTGGAAAATTGGCTGTAATATTTGAGTATTAATAGATTGTGAAATATCGCATGACATATAAAATAATAAAATGACCATATTCATCAAACTTAACTTTCTGATTCGAAAAAAAATCTATGATTTAATACAAAACTGTATATTTAAAGTAATTAATAAGGATTTTACTACACAATTGAGTTAAAAATAAGAATTATTTTCATGATTTCAAATTTATAGGCATGTGCTGCATACCCTAAAATTTCGCCCTTGGTAGCAAATTATAATCACCAGGAGTGAAGTGCATGGAATGCGAAACCGTTTTTCCAATCCGTAGTATTCTAATTCATTCCTTTCTTCTGCTAACAAGAATGTTATCCAAAGGAAGACTTTATTTTATCCAAAGGAAGACCTTCTCTTTAGATTCTGAAATTTATGGAAACTTAATTCTGGATTTTTGGAGTCTTTTGAAGTACACAGAGGAACAAAACACTTAGCCTTATCGTTTTTGTTGTACGAAGTTTAAAAAAATTATTTTTTATAGTACACAGAACAAGTTGCCAGCATTTTCTTCAATAGTCCACAGATCGTTTTCAGCAGCAATAAGCTAACAGCGCTGCTCATGGCAGAGCCAATTTTGTTTTAATCATTTTACTACTAGAAGGAGAGTAGTTCGTTACAATCGTAAATTGTCGGGGAAGGTAAAGTATAATGATATTCTAAATTGCCATACAGAGTTAAATTGAATTTTTTATTCCAAATAAAGTATTTAAAAAATCACCACACTATTTCAACAGCTACACACTCTTGTTACAAATTTTTATTCCATCGAAAGTTTTGAATGAAAATCACTAATATCAACTAAATCATGACCACGGTGACATTAATAAGGAAAACTTCTTCGATGAGAGAGAATTATTTTAGAGTTTTATTTTCGTTATTGCTGCCGTAAAAAAGAAACAGGAAAGAAAAAAGGCGGTCGACGTACTTAAGAGCTAAAAATGTTTATTATATTGAATTAAAGAAACCTTTTTATGCTGTCTACATAACAGTAGTTGGAAAATTCGAGCAGCCTTGTAAGATGTCAGAAATGCTTTTTCGAACAAATAAATGAGCAGAATAGTAAGAAAATTTTAAAATGTTGGAATTAAAATTTTTCTTCAAAAATAAACATAGATTTTAAATTTATTTCACCATATGTAACTTTGACATTTTTAAAGGCATTTTTAATGTTTGTACATTCAGAGAGTTGGCAATTAAGGGGCCATTTCAAGCAGCAAAGCCATGAAGCACTAGGTGGCAATACTTCTAACTAGATTCTAACTTCTAACTGCTAGAGCGATAAATCAATAAGCGATAATTGCCTTTAATATCAACACAGCATATACTGGGGAATTGCATAGTGTTTTATATATTTATCCATTTAAAGAGAAACCAGCGTAAGGCATCAGAACCAGTTGACCAAATCCGACTGGTAACGAATTACCGTCCACCACGTTTGAATTCGAACGTCAGTGTGGAGATTTTTATACATTTTGGCAAGGAAACATAAAAATACAATTGTGTCCTCACCGGAATTCTAACCACAGATATTCCGTTTTGCTAGCTGGATGTTCTAATCATTTACCCACGACAGCACGCAAGGGAGAAGGCAATAATTCCTTACATTGTCTCCCACTTAGGGATACAGGGAAGGGTACGAGATCAGGTGACCTAAGACAGGCTGCTAAGCTACCGTGCACTTCATTTAAATTTAAGTACCTTTGCAAAAACTATTAGGCTTTCCAGAGCAGAAATATAAAAATTCAACTATGCCTGCAGCGAGATATGAACAATACTTACTCCACTTTGCCAGTTGGATGTGCTAATCCCTTACCCACGGTAGCATATATTGGGGAATCAGGGAGCTGTAAGAAAATTCGATTAACTCTCTAGAGCTAACTGAGGTGACTATGATAATTCCTAATAACAGAGGGATTATTATCATTTAGATAAAATTCTACTAAAAAGTCAATAATTTTAACCATTAAAGCACTCACTTAATCGTGAAATTAATCAGCTGATGTTTTCACTAATCATCGATTGTAATCAAAATTATGTACCTGGAAAAAATTGTTTTTGTGTATTAAGGAGTTGTAAGGTTTTAGTTAAACTAACCAAGTTTTATTTTAATTTAAAACTTTCTATCTCCTCTCTGTTTCAACTTCCTGCCAGAAGAAGCGCGCGCTTTCAGCTTATGATAATTTTGAAGTACAGCCAAGTACTATTTAAGCCAGAGGTAGAAACCTCTCAGTGTGAGAGAGCTTAGTCTCAGATCACGGCCACTCGGCTCAACGTTCGTCTGACCAGCTAGCAGTTTAAATTTATAAGCCATAGTGTTTACTACGTGATTGCATTGTAAAACAATTTGAAGTGCGCTAGTATTAGTATATCTTGCTCCGCACCCTTTCAGGTAGAGGCCAACTTCCGCGAATCGCTCTGTGAGCAAAGTTTGATTTAAGTTCTATTTAAATTTAGTTAAGTTTATTTGATTGTTAAGTTCGACCCAAGTGCGGTCTTTTACTTTCTGTATTTCTCCCGAGTTGGGAAGTTTGTAAATAATAGTGATTTAATAAAAGAGGATTTCAAATCCCTTCACGTGCAATTACTATCCAGCCCAGCAGTACATCAGAACAAAGCTTACATTTCATCAGCTCACTGTTCCAGTTCAGGACCTGAGAAGAAACACCCTGGTAAATATTTCACAATGTTCTCCAAGAACACACCCAGAATACTCAGTCCTGATAGAGTGAAATGAAAAAAGCAATAAACATTTTACAAGAAATAAATGTAGGCATTGATTTTAATTGTTTTAACCAAGTTTGTATTTCAATAGCCTAATTTTTGATGGCAAAAACCTTACAAGCATTGCACTAAAGTCATGATAATCCAAAACTGCATTAAAAGATTGTATGTGAATTAAAAAAAACTGTCACGAGTAGCCATCGTACGTACTAGTGACAGTCGCAATGAAAGTTTTAGGAGTGATCAAGCACGTAAACAAAAGAATAGGTACAAAGTGCGGAATTTTGCAATCGTCCACATAGCTAAAACAGGACATGTAATGTAATGTCCGCGCCCATAATATTTGCAGCCTTGGACTGCAAGCATAATGTGTGAGTCAGAAATTCATTGTGGGATAAAGGACATTTCTGATATATGACATGCATACTGAACTGCAATGATTATTGGTGCAATAGAAGTGTTACAGAAATCGGGTTATATTCAACCGCTAGCAAGTAATACTGTGGACTAATTAGTATAGAGCGACAACGGGAGTTTTTTTTTGTCACCCAGGTAATTTCTATCGCTTTGTGTCTTCCAAATTTTGTTATCTCTAATTCTGTCGTCCGGTTTGGACACACGGATGCACGAACTTTGTCCCGGAGCCTGTAAATATGTTTGTTGTAGCTAAATAGCATGTAATCTTCCTACTGTGTACAAATGTTGTGACGGATGTGACACAGAAATACCGAATAGAACAGACAATTCCATAATAACAGGCGCTTTTATCAGAGTTATTTGCTCTATGGGAACACCAAAACATTTAGTTGTAATCGTCACAAAATGCAAGATAACGCCGAAAATATGCAGCAGAATGTCACTACTCATGTAATCCAATGGAATACGAAGTAGCGCGAACTCGTCAACATAAATCTATCAAATTCAAGAAAGTATGCAACATGACTTGTTGTCCACAGAATTACAAAAACATAGCAGATGATTTATATTTGCCAATATATGATTGCAAATGCTGAAGGCAGGTGCGTCACATTATATGCCCTGTTCTGAGAGTTGCAGGCGCTTGCAAAATGGCGATTTGGACCTGCTGTTTGATCACTTTGAAAGCTTCGTGGCAATTGCCGTTAGGAAGTTCGATAGCTTTTCGTGTAAGAAACTTAAATGTTGATAATTAAACGTATTCTTGAAAAGCTATTTGACTCGAAAATAGACATTGACAATAAGACGGACTTTTAAAGATCCGTCTCAACTTATGCTTCCTTGGAATGGAATAGGATAGACTTTTAAAGATCTGTCTCAACTTATATGTTTCCTTGAAATGGAAAATTTTCCAAAGAATATTTGTTCAAGCTTTAATATTGTGTACCACATTTAAGTATTTCAAGTACAATTTTTTTAACAATTCACTACCAGCATTTAAAGAAACGGGTGAGAGAAACTGTTACATAAATTTTAAATCTAATGCATATTTCCTTTACCATTTCAAACGTTTTTGTCATTCCAGACATAAACTTTATTACGTGTTACTATCTGTGACATATGTATGACCTATGAGTTAAGGTGTTTTCATCCATCACAGCATCATGCCGCGGGTGACATATGTATATGGCATGTGTAATTTTATGATGGGGGTGAGTGAACTCTGTCGGCAATAGAACGCCTAAAATCTTGTAAGGTATTTCTCCCGCCTTTTTAAGATGCCTTTGTTGTGTCGGCATGTTAAAAAGGCGGAGAGAACATGTCGAATACACACTCGGCGCGTATTCGAGAGGTCCGAGTTTCGAGTCCCGGCGAACGCATTGCACATTTTTCATGTCTCCTGCTTCGAAATAACCTAATGTCTTCTCTACAACCTCACAAATACATTACATATGCCAATAATGGCTGCTATACTTAGCATCCGTTATTTTGGTCCCATGTTTGATCACTCTGAAAACTGGATGGTCATTATAGTCAGGAATTCCGATAGCTTTCCTTGAAAGTGCATCTGAAATTGTAACGCTCATCTAAGATAACATCCTCTGGTGTCAGAAATATTTCCAAAATTTAGTCTAATGCACACTTAGAAATTAAAACTTGAAAAAAATGATAAGAATTCATTCAAGTAGCTAAACGAACATTCCTATATTTAATAGAATACGTTTAATATTTAAACTAAACATTAGAATAAGACGTAGTGAATTGATAGGCTACGGACCTTCAGATAATTTTCCCTATTTTTATGCTTTCTTAACTCATTTCATAATGATTTTCGGTTTTAAGTATTAGAAAAGGCTGAGTATCTAATTCATACGTTGTTAATTTATATAGAATAAGTAGTTTTAATTATTTGTTAATAATATAAGGTGTTTTCTCCCTCCTTTCCGCATGCTTTCAAGGTGTCACTGGAAGAACACTCGACGCGCATTCAGGAGATCCATCGTTCGAATCTCGGCAAGGGCAGTGCGCTACATTAAAAAGCTGAAACTCTAATATAGGTATGAACTTAAAATATGTCTTAAAGTTAGAAAAAATTAAAAACAATAATTAAATTCAAATAAAATAAAACAAAATTACACTTTAAAAAATCATTTATTTTGGAGGGCAAAAAACCTTAATTTTGTACATATTAATCGTTGTTACTAGTTGAATGTTACCTATTTCACACCTCAGGTAATAAAATCTTATTAAGTTTTTTTCATCCCTATAATTGGAACAATAATTCAGATAAGGATATAATTAAAATTAATTCAGACAGAGTTATTATAGTAGATCTTGAAGAGGTTTATGTTTTCTATCTCCCCCTCGAACAGTGTTGCCATTGTTCGCTTTGAAATCGTTGAGTTTCTTAATCAAAAATTCGTTAAAGAGTTACAAAATATGAAATCGATAATAAAACAAATTCCAAATCAGGGCTTCCAGATGCGGATTCTTCATTATTTAATTTCTTTAAATATAACACAGGGCGATAATATTTGGTGGCAACAATTTGAAAAGTGATGTCGAAACGAAATTAATAGGCCTTCTGGGCTAACGGAAATAGCTGAAGTGCAAAAGCAGTATAATTAACATTAGTGAATTTTTACCAAGCATATTGCTAAGTATTATAGTTATTATATCTTAAAGAAGATACATTGTTTTCCTTTAACACATAAAATCCTGTCTTGGCAAAAGTGAATAAGGAACGAATCGGGAGACAGCCTGCGGTAACTGATGTCACTGCGCAAAACATGAACTTTAATTTATCAAATCACAGGCTTTCGTACATACAGAGTTTTTAAGAGTACTGTTATCAGCAAAACGTAACTATATGATTCAAATTTAACGACCTGTTTGAGCCATTTAAAAATAATGCATTGCCTGCGGAAAACAAAAGACGCTATTTACATGCCCTCACATGGAGTAGGTTTCAGGTAGCAAAACGTAAGACCTTTATTTTTCAAATTTAATCTTTCTATTACTGATTAATAAGTTGAGGGATTTAAACTTTCTGATGTAAATGAGAAAATTTTGTATATACATTATTATAAATCTGACAATATATTTATTAACTTTACACATTCTTGTGAATTCGTGCCGATGCCTGCATATTTTTACTTCGTGCTACTGTGCATGTCTTTTTTAATTCAAGAAATTTAGTTCATAGAATTAATTTCTAGTTTTGATACAGGTGTATTGCCAGTTTGAAAAAAAGAAATAATCCAAAACTACGTTTTTTGTAAAAGAACATTTTAAAGTTCTTCGTCTTAGCAGATACAATTAAAATCTGGTTTTATATTTAAGTATCATTATTTTATTACTTATATAATTAATATTGATCCCATCTATTGTTCCTTGAAATTTTGTTAAGACCTCATTCCCTCTAGTAATGAAGTAAAAAAAAAAGTTGCTGATCGCTGGTAGTTCAATTTAGCTTCGGATCCCCGCAAACGAATTGGTTTCATGAATACTTTCAAGGCTTTTCCCTAAGTGTAATGGGAATACAATCCACTTTAACTTCAGGAAGTCCTTCACGAAGGCTTTCATCCCCTTATTCAGCTTAGAGTGCTCTACCGTTTGTAAACAAATAAAACAACAATTTTTAATGTCCTAATATATTTTATGACAAAACTACGCTGTTTATATTTAGTCACATGTGACCAATGATATATTCATAGCTACAAAAATTGCTTTTGCGTGACCATGTAAAAAGTGCATTCTAAATAAATAGTTATCCGTGCATAGAGGGCAGCAGCACTTTACAGCAGAAGAGTTACATGTAAATTTGTGTTATAATGGTATGTCGTATGTCAACTAACAGCTTCTTTTACTTGCCATTAAAGGAAGGGTAACATCTTAATTCAACGAAAGATGGTGCCATGTAAAATTACTGTGAAAGACATTTGTATTAAGTTATGAAAGTAAAATATTTTATAACAGTACATGTTACAGAAGTAAAGGAACTCTAAACGCGCAACATAAATGGTATTCAGGAAATAAACATTACAGGGTGTTTATAAAGTCCCGGACCCATTTTGATGTTTAATAACTCATAAAATAATAAAGATAGATTAAAATTAATAACACAAATGGTTAGATAGACTCAAAAAGTTTCATAACCCTCGTCAATGAACTTCCACGTGTGTCCCCTTCGTCGCACCGAGAATATCAAGTCGATATTCAATTTCACGCCAGGTACCGGCAAGCATGCCAGCATCCACAGAGGCTATTGCGGTTGTAATTCTGGCTTTTAGGTCATCCATGTTCGACACTCTCCTCCTGTAAACGTTGTCCTTTACAAATCCCCAAAGGAAAAAGTCCAGCGGCGTTATATCGAGTGATCTGGGTGGCCAAGGAATTGGACCTCCTCGCCCAATCCATCTTCCTGTAAAATGGTCATTCAAAGAACTGTTAACGATGGTACCCCAGTGAGGTGGTGCACCATCTTGTTGCAAAAAGACATGTGGCTCAAGCTCTTCTAGTTGTGGAAATACGAAGTTTTCCACAACTAGAAGAGCTTGGTTACTGATGAGACCGTCTTTTCTGTAAAAAAGAAAAGCCCAATGACTCGGTCGTGCATTAGTCCACACCGCACATTAACCTTTGGGGAATCCCTTTGTGCCTCACGGTATTCATGGGGGTTTTCAGATCCCCATATGCGCACATTATGGCGATTAACAATGCCAAAAAGATGAAAGGATGCTTCGTCGGAGAACATTACAGAAAAGTACAGATATTTAGACTGGAAAATGAAATTATCTGAAATTAACTACACGCGCAGACGATATTTGCAAAAGTAAAGATATTCAAACCTGAAAAAGAAATATGTAAGTTATTCCATCAACAAATGCCATAAGTTTGTTTATATCTTCATTATTTTATGAGTTATTAAACATCAAAATGGGTCCGGGACTTTATAAACAACCTGTATTTTAAACGAAATTCAATTTAAGATCACAGTTATTATTTCAATTACTTAAAGTCGTTATAGATTACCTAACTACAAAGCGTAATTTGCAAATTGTTGTGGGATTCCACCTTTTTATCTCACAATTAAATGTGGAGGAACCTAATGAACAGTTAAGCGAATATTCGCTTTAGTTCAGGAACAAAGAGTCGAGAAAGAAAACTCGAGAAGTTCGAAACTCGAGAAGGTTTAATTATTCTTTATTACTCAAAATAAGAATTGACAGATGGCTCCTTTCTCAGAGCGTACAGCAAAACCTCCACTTGGGCTTGAACTCAAAATAATAAAGACTAAGACTTAACTAATGCATAACTAAAGAGATATAGCGGAAGCTATCAAAATTCTAAGTAGTTGGCCCCTAAATATCGAACAAGCTAGCGAAGCTATCAAAGGCCTGTAAATACGGCCGAACGTAGTAACAGCTCAGAGAGTCGTAGCCCAAAGGCAAACGCGCGCTTGTCAAAAACTCTGAGGCTCTTTCTCGAAGTCAGTGTAACTTCGACTTAAATTCTACTCTTACTCATTTGCATTAACTGCAGTTCTAAAAAAGCATTCTGGTAGGAAATTATAAGCTGAAATTAGAAGGAACAGGAAAGTAGTTTTAACTAAAAATAACTGTTTAAAACTTAGTATTACCCTTACATTGTATTTGCTTTTTTTTTCAAAGTTTCACATTGTGGGCTCGCAAATGAACAGTTTTCTCGGAGTGCCCTCAGTAGCCAAGCAGTAAAGGCACAGAACACTGGTAATTCGACTTAGGTAGAAAACGACGCCCATTGGTATGGCAGCCAACATTGAATTCTATCTTCAAATTGTAGTCAGCGGTCGTTACGCCGATCCTTCGTATAAAGCAAAAGATCGTTACGACGAGTGTTGCTGTAGTAAAAGTGAATTTAATAAATGTGGGAATTTTTTGCCCAGTCGTTGTAAGGGAACTGCCAACACAATGGGAGGGCGTTATAACAAGCATGCATTGTACTAGCAACTTCGGAAAAAAATATTTTCCCCAATGTTTTCAAATATTCTCCTCTTTATGAGAAATCGCTTTATTCCCCTTCGCTTTTGTCAAAGATTTACATTAGAATATATTTTCGATTTACGAGGGAAGTCCGAAGATGTTTTTTTGCTTTTTGGAAGGTAAATAGGGCAATGAATGAAAATATTACCTTGGCTTGATTTCGATATAATCCAAAATGGCAGCCGAAGAATTGCAGAATATGATTTCTTTTTTAAGTATCTTAGTAATCCAAAGAACACAAAATTACTTTCACAATGGGTATTAATGCACATTTGGAAAATATAAAGTTACATAAAAATGGTAAATGAGAGATTAGGTTATTTTGGAAGCAGAAGACGTGAAAAATAAATAATGCCCTCACCATGGACCTCTCGAATACGCGCCGAGCGTGCTGACCATTACACCACGAAGGCATTCTAAGAAGGCGGGAGAAATACTTATATACTCCCACTTTTAAAGGGCAACTGGGAGTTAGGGGACCTAATCGCCAGATCTTGGTGGTGGAGAATCATCATCCAACCTTTTTTTAGCTCGGGCGCCACTGTAGAGAAATTAGGTTATTTCGAAGCAGGAGAGGTGAAAAATGTGCAATGCCCTCGTCGGGACTCGAACCTCTCGAATACGCGCCGAGCGTACTGATCATTACTCTGCGAAGGCATACTAAGAAAGCGGAAGAAATACTTTATAAAATCTAAATTAAGTTTAAATTAATTCATTAATTATTTGGATCTATACTATAATTAATTAATTGTCCGCTGTAATTAAGTGACTATTCTCATGTAACTCAAGTCCCAGACGAAAAGAAAGTTTTTTGTTAATGGCAGAAGTTCTTTTATAGAAAGAAGAAGGGGAACTTAGAAAAAAATGTTCGGACAATCAAGTTTTTTTAGTCCAAAGGGATTTAGTCCCGAAGGACTATTACTTTCGTTTTGCGATTTTGCGTCGATTCACTCTGAATGCCCGTTTCACTTTTCAAATTGTTGCCACTAAATGTTATCGCTCTGCATTAAATTTTAAAAAATGAAAAATCTGCATAAATGTATGCATGTTTCTCGCATTGTGATAAAACCTAGAGCCATCGAATTTTGAATGACGTAATCCTACTGCGAATATGGGCATCTGGAAGCCCTAATTTTGAATTTGAAATTTGCTTTATTATCGATTTTATGTTTTGTAACATTTCAACGAATTTCTGATTAACAAACTAAATGATTTCAAAGCGAGCAATGGCAACACTGTACGGAAAAAGAAAAACATTTTTATCTCCAGCGCACGAGACTTACGGAAATTCTAAAGATATGTTCATTTTAAAATTTTTTTGCGATATTGATTTTGAACTGAATTTTATTTGAGTACGTAGTACATGATATTTAATAAAAAAAGGTAGCACACGAAACGTTAAAAAAACGCGCCTTTGGACGTAATTTAAAATCTGAAATCTTTCAGATTTTTTTTTTTTTTTTAAATGCGAAGACCGAAGAAAAGTATGATTTCAACTGTGACAGCTTAATTCTGCAGAAAGCTTTATGCGATTATGAAGAAATGTATGACACAAAAGAACGTCGCTCAAAGCTGTCGAGGAAAACGTCGTATATCGACTTTCAAGCAGAGCAGACAGCAAACTTTGATTTTTGACAGCGAGACAGACAGCTACGGATGAGAAAATTTAGACGCAGTGACCTGAAGGATACAAAGACAGTCCTGTAACCTTCTACAATCTGATTCCCGATATTCTTGTTAACATTCACTGGCACCGTCTTTAAACCTTTAAGTGTGTTCGCTGTCAAAATTACACAGCATATACTAATTCATTTGGATGTTTTATCATACCGTTCTTAATTTTAGTGTTATTTTAAATTCCACGCAATATTATAACTGATAGGAAAAAGATTGTTTTGAGGACGTGAAAATAATCAGGAATGTATCATATGTAAAAGTTAACGGTAACTGCTTCACTGTTTTACGTTACTTTGTCCTATGAAATGTTTAAAAAGAACGTTGTTAAAAAAGAACGTACTTTCGCAAAGCAATGCTTAGGAAATTTGCATATTTTGTTTCGCCGAAAATGCTCATGGAATTACTGAATAGTCTGACTATTATGATGGTATTTTTACCTGTTTAGCTTTCTCTGCGAAATATGCGAGTAGAAATATGTATTGATTCTATTTACATGATTCCTGTCGACACCATTCTTTTAGTCTTTTTTATACGTCACTTCGCAAACGATTCTTGATTTTACAAGAAGCAAAAGTCAGCGGTGCAACTTCATCCGTTTTCATTACTTCAGGCGGTATGTAGATGCTGTTTTAATTCCTAGCCCAAAGCGGTAACTTGTCCGGAAGGGCTAATAATTTCGTTTTGGGATTTTGCGGTTCACTATAAACGGAGTTTCATTTTTCAAATTGTTGCTACCAAATATTAGAGCCCTGCATTATATTAAAAAAATTAAATAATGAAGAATCTGTATGAATATATGTATGTTTCAAGCACTGTGAAAAAACAACGGTACCTAGAGACATCAAATTTTGAATAACGTAGTCCTCCACTAGAACATGGGCATCTGGAATCCCAAATTTGGAAATTTTTTTTATTATCCATTTGATATTTTGTAAAACTTTAACGAATTTTTGATTAAGAAACTCAACGATTTTAACGCGAGCAATAGCAACAATGTACGGAAAAAAAAATAAATAAAATAAAACACTTTTGTCTCCAGCGCGCGAGACTGTGTATCGGAAATTCTAAAGATATGCTCTTTTAAAATTATTTTGTGATATTGCTATTGAATTGAATTTTATAGTTTAAGTGCGAAGAACATGATATTTAACAATTAAAGGTAACACGCAAAACGTTAAAAAAAAAAAAAAGCCCTTTTGGGCGTAATAATTTGCTCCCTTCTTTCAGCATGCCTTCGTGGTGTACCGGTTAACACACTCGGCGCGTATTCGAGAGGTTCAGGTTAGAGTCCCGGCAAGGGCATTGCTCATTTCTTCAATTTCCTTGTTTCAAAAAACTCTAAAATGACTCTACAGTGGCGCCTGAACTAAAACGTGGTGGATAATGATTCCTCACCACCAGAATTTAGCGACTAAGGTCCCCTAATCCCCAGTCTCCCTTTAAAAGGGGATGTATATAAGGTATTTTCTCCCTCCTTTCAACATGCTTTTGTGGTGTAACGGTTAGCACACTCAGCACGTATTCGAGAGGTCCAGGTTCAAGTCCCGGCGAGGGCACTGCCCAGTTTTCATCTCTCCTGCTTCAAATTATTTTGTTCACATTACGTGAAATGACACTTTTGAGTTTCCAATAGTGATTGCCCTTTAAAATTGTTAAAATCTATTGATTTGATAACTAGATGACTTAGTTCCTTGCCTATTGCCATTAAATATAACATCGTATAGAAAATAAACCGCGCAATTCGCTCAAAAAGTTTTGATATTCAATTTGAATTTTTATTGTCATATTGTGCTGAAAACATTCACTTTTTATATATTTTATATGCACTTCCCATATAAATTCTAATTAACGAATTTAACTAAATCAATCAGTAAATTTTATTAGTAAATTAAATTTTTAACACTCACACTTAGTACAAAAAATAAAATCGAAATTTACGCATGCACTTTATACGCAGGATATAAAAATGATGATTTAAAAAATAAGCAAAAGATATGAGCATAAAAAAATTAGATTTGTAAATGTAGCTATATTTGTCTTCCGTTATATCTTCAGACACATCATCAATTCTGTTTTATCTTCACTGTCACTCTTACTCTGATCCATAAATAAATAATCCATCTAGATTGTTAGATCTACTACATATTTAAATGCCTTTGGAATCATGCCAGGTTTAATTTCATTCCATGCTTTTGTTGTCCAATCAACTATTTCTAGACTGGTATAATGCATTTGGCCTCCAATTGTAAATATTTTACCCCTTCCAACATCTACGTATTCCACTGCGGTTTTAAATTTCATTTGAATGGTTTAATGATACACACATCTACTGTATATGTATGCTCGCTGAAAAGTAAACAATATGTTACATTCATCAATAAAAAACAAACTTTATTGATGAAAATTCTACTTAGTGAAACTCTTAAATCGGATTTCCATATCTTCTATCTACGAGTATTAAGAATTTTTAATGGCGTTTTTACGCTGGCTGCAATACGTTTGACTTTCTGAAGGAAAGAAAAGTTTATTTCTTTGTCCATGTTAAGTCCTGGCAGAAAGAATGCTTTTGTGAAAGATTTTCTAAGAAACTGGTTCATATTTATGATGCATACGCAGAAAAACCCTGTAAATGCCTATGTAGCCCTTCCGTTTGAACTCAGGTAAGATTATCATTGTTCACATTCATTTGGCACATAAACAGATAAGTAGAAGTATAGAGTCATTAGGTTATTATTTGGAAGCAGGAGATGTGGAAAACGAGCAATATCCTCGCCGGGACTCGAACCGCGGACCTCTTGAATACTCGCCGGCAGATCGATAACAAGAAGATGCAATGACCATATATATATTTATGCGTACACTACTTTTTAATGCTTTGAAGACAAACAAGATTCGAATGTGTTTCCCTAGTAAGCATTGAAATTTGTTCATCATTTGGATTAAGTAAAAAAATCGCTCAATGGTCTTATTTAACATACAAACCAAAATATGCTACGTTAAGTAAAGCATAATACTTTTACTATAAATGAAAATCGTGATTAGCACTATTTCCTTTTGTAAAATTAAAAATTCTACAAGTAACCTTTAATTGCTAAGATACATCTTCCAAAAACTGGAGCACAACATTTTTACCTAAAGACTATTTTATTTATCATGTGAAATATTCCCTGGTTTCATCATTTCCATTGAAAATATTGAGCGTACAGTATTATATTGAACTAGCGGAAGCACCCGACGCCAGTTAAGTTAGATTTAGAGTAATGTATCTAACAACAGAGAGAACAATACCGCTGTAATCCTTCTCTAACAACGATGCAACAAATATGATTCATAGTCATACATTTTTCAGTCTGATACGACAGGGAACCCACATAAAAAATTTCGATAGAAAAATAAACTAATTCTCTCTCATTATATCACCAAGAATAACACACAGTTTTCAATGATTTTCGTCTTTCTAATCAAATGGTGGTAAAAGCTCAACTTCCATCTAATATTTCACCTATATTCAATAATTAGTCGATTGAATGTGGCAAAAAATTGATCGTAAATGAGCAGAAATTAATAACGCAAACAAACAAAAACACAAACAGGCATTCTTCTTTATATATACAGATTTTGTTAACCTTACACAAAATTTTGATTAACAGACTGCACGGTTTGAAAGCGAGCAGTAGCAACACTTTTCGAAATAAAGCATTTTTATCTCCAACGCGCGACACTGTTGCCAGTCGGAAAAATGAGTGAGAAAATTAGTATTTTCTGAGTTTTTAATTAATATCTCCAATTTTAGCTATTATTTTTTGAAAAAAAAGTGGACGTCGACCTTTTCCAGTCCCAGAAAAGAATGGTAGAAAGTTTGGTGACAATAGCTATAGAAGTGACTGAGTTAATTGCGAACAAACACACAAACAACCATTCTTCTTTATATATATATCTAGATTACTAAACGAAAAATTTTATTTCAAAAAGAGTAATTTTGATTATAGGACTTCAGGACACAATAGTATGGATTAGGAATAAAATTTCATCATATTAATTACAAGTTTAGAATATTCAATTCCAGTAACATCAGATGCCCTTAAATTTAAACAAAAATGCTTATAAAGAAAACGAACATTCATGACTTACATTGAGTTAATGCCTTGCCTTTTATCTGCGTACTAAACTGCGAAAGAAGTTGTATGTTATAATGGGGATTACAAGAAAAAATTCTGGACGCAAACTGACAGAGATCAAATTCGAATCGGGTGACCGAGTTTCAGAAGATCAAAATTAACTTTGGTCACTGCCAAAAGTTTAGGTCACTAGACTGCAAGGTTGACCAACGATGCTGCAAGTAGTTTCCTTTCATTTGATGGAATAAGGAAGAAAAAGGTGCGAAAAATTACCAAAGTAATTGGATTTAGTTCTGATTTCCGCGTTCATTTTTTAGTTCTCATTTAATTTTTTTGCGGAGAAATCTGTTAGCAATAGTTTCCTTAACACATGCTTAAACCTCTCGCTTTGATCGAATTTGACGCCGAACTTACGTAATAAAAGGTAAATCTTCAGCCATGACCGATGCTGTTTTGCATAAAAATAAATAAATAATACTAGTGCGCTGAACTCCAAATCATCCGCGCTCACAAAAAATGAATTCTTCATGTGTTTAAACGAACTCTACTGTTTAAAATAAATATTTATTAAAAGAACAATAAAATTTACAAAGATTTTCAACTTCTCTTCTGGAAAAGTCTATTTAATTTTTTTTTTTAAATTCTGAGAGCAATGTTTACAGAGATGAACATATGGCAAACACTGTACGAAGTTATGACGCCATTAAAACAACTCAATTTACTTACCCCCACAGTCTAAAACTAAGCTTGTGTACTTTAACTCTGCCATGGCCACTATTGTTATAATGAAGGCCATTAAAATTGCTGTACCATTAAAGAAGTGCACAACAAACTTGAAATTTGCAAGGTAGAAAATATATATGCTCGGATATGCAAAAGATTAGCATTTCGCTACATGTGCACATTGGTACTCCAGAGTAGTATACAAAGGGAAATGCTGATTTGCCCTCAGAAATTTGGTTTATACATTGCTTTTTTTGTGTAGGTCAAGTTATGCTTTGTACACGGAAACTCATACCAACATACATCAGAATTCGATTGTATGGCTGGACTTCAGAATTTGATCCCTCTGCCCATGACTACGCCAAATCTTTGGGAACTCCCTTGCATCAACGTT
>KK114577.1:428356-446510 GCA_000611955.2 Stegodyphus mimosarum | reverse complement strand
CAGCAGGACAATACGAGACTTCAAGTTACTGATTCTGTCCTCAATACACAAAGTGTTCGATTGTTGCCTTACCTGGAGTGTCTTCTAGTAGTCAGGAATTGCAGAAAGGCTGCCACAACAACATCCACCGGCCCTGATTGACAAGAAGACAAAAGGCTCAGATGGGACGATGCATCAAAAACGTTAGTAAAGGATGGGTAGTCAAGAACAACAATAAAAACAACAAGGAATATGGCAAAGCTCCAGGACCTCTAAATGCCGCATCCACGATTTTGTCCTACACTTAAAGGATGGCTAGCCAAGAACAACAACAACAAAAAGAACAAGGAATGTGCCAAAGGTTCAAGGCAAAGCTCCAGGACCTCTAAATGTCGCATCCACGATTTTGTCCTATATCTAAACTCTCTCGAGCTAACGTGGCTCCCTCTAGCTTGCATCAAACTAACTATTTATGCAATTTTCTTATTTCTGCTCACTACGTAGATATTTTTATGATGTGGAGGTACATAGTTTAGAGCCATAGGTACTCCGAAGCACTTAATCATTGGCATCAGCCGAGTAATAAACAACGGCAGGTTGAAGGGCGGTGAAAATGAAAATGTCAGCATTGACGAGGAAATGACTGTTCTCTGTTAAGGAGGAATGGCACATAAATGGACTGCAAAACTCGTAATTATTGTCTAAAGTCTGTTGATTCTCCGCCCAGCTGCTGCTGTTGTTACCAAAATACTGATGTTCGGAGTAGTGATTTCTTCAAACCTGTACCGCAAAATTACTTATTCTAATAATTCCATTGTAATATATTTGTAAAATAAATATGATTTAACTATTTTCCTTTATGGCATAGCAATTTTAACAGTCAGCAGTCTATTTTAGCCTCTTCTTCACGACCTTCTGCAAACTATTCTTGAGTTCCTGAGCTACTTCATCAAGTATCTCTTGGAATGATTAAAATACTATAGTCTTCAACGTTTTTGTCTTTTTCTGTACACACTTTTATGATTTTCTACATTAAGTAGCTTTCATATTCACAAACTAGCATTAAGCTTATTATTTTATTCCAAGTTTTAGTAAGCTGATTAATTGCATTTAAAAAAAAGAGTTTTTTTACAAAACATTGTACATTGTTCTTCTTTAAATGTAGAGACTATTAGATTTTTTTTTTACCTAGACATGAGAAATCAGCTATACCCTTGCTGAGTTTCGAATTAGAGACCTCTCAGTTGCTAGCTGACAATGTTAACCACTTACATCACGGGAGCACGCGTACGGAGATGACATAAATCCTTACACAATTTAATACTGAAGGCGTTTGTATTACACAGAATAGTTCTTTGGCCTCAATACACATATAATCAGAAGTTCAGACCAATTAATAATTCATGTTCACCGTCGCAAAAGCGCATGCAGATTATCTTTTCGATCTGGTTGAATGCCTGAAAGCAATAATAACTATAAAAGGGATAACCTAAAATTGAATTAAAGGAATTGTTTATAATAAATACGTGATACATTTCGGATGTTCATGAAAATTAACATGTTGATATGAGACAAAAGAAAATTACGTAAATATATTTCAGTACAATAAATATGATATAAAAAGAAAACAGTCAGCCATTAAATAAGTTTTATCATTTTGGTTTTGTGGGCTCGCAAATGGCCAAGAGGTTAAAGCTTCGATTCCAGCCCCATATTCTGCGTTCCGAAATTAAAAGGATTAGCTGCGTAATATATTTTATGTTTTCGTGATGTAAAGTATGATACGGTCCAATTTTGCCTAAAAAGTTTTCTGCGAAGACATGCCTTTCCATATTTGTACAGACTTACTGTGTTTTCCGATAATTAGATAATCCTCACTTTCGAATGCAAAAATAAAATTCTTCACAATATCTAAATGAATTATCTTTATTTTTTGGGGAAAAAATAATATCTTCACATATAATGTTTGAGATTATACTTGGCTTAGACATGTACAGTCGACATTACGGATGATAAAGGTTGTGATCACCCTTTGAAATGGTTACCAATGGATGAAAGGGAATTTGTTACTAGCTTCTGTCTGCTCAGAAGGCGACCATAAACATGGTACCACAAAATATTACTGCAGTTAATAACATCTACTGACTTGAAAAATTTAAACAATTACATTAGTATAATTACTGAAATGCTATTACTTGTGCCATGACTGATATAAACTGAAGCACACAGTATAAAAGCAACTACCTTTCACACATGATTGACAGTGGAATATTTCTAATACAACCATATTAATCAAGAATATTAAAAAGTAAATTATACTGTAGAGTCATTAGGTTATTTTGAAGCGGGAGACGTGAAAAATGTGCAATGCTCTCGCTGGGACTCGAACTCTGGGCCTCTCGAGTATGCTTCCATTTACACCACGAAGGAACGAGGAAAGAAGGGAGAAAAATGCCTTATAACACCAACTGCGAGTGGACGTAGGTAGCATTTATAATTTACAGTTGTTAAATTTGTTTGAAGAACTATTTACTTGGTAAGGAATGCCTTCATGAAATACCTACGAAAGAAATCAGCTCGTAGTTACCCTACGCTTGGGAAGGGGAGGGAAGCTACAAAAACGAACTACAGCTAAAGAATATGTACTGTTAAGAAGGAAAACTTCGCAGCAACAGAAGTGGCTCCCTTCGAACGAAAAGGGAAACAACTGCGCATGCGTGAAATATCTAACTAAATATCAAAAAGCGCCAAAGGTCGAAGCTGATATCGAAGTTTGAACAGGTTCGATGGTCACGTTTATCAAGAGTTTAAAGCTGTGTCCACTTTTTTTTCCCGCTTCATACTGATGGATATAAAATCAGACATCAAACTGCAATATGTATAATGCAAGTTCGACAGCTAGTGAAAGTGAAACTTCACCTAATATTTCGTCATTTCCCAGGTCAAAGAATGATTCATCTTAACCCGTGTTCCTCAATTTCCTATACACGTGGCGGAGGAGGAAAATCTTGGCCAGGTCCGGTACAACACAGAGAGGAAATTCTCGCCAACAGGTTCCGTCGCCAAATCCCTTAGCAAGTGCTCCCTTTTCCTTCTAGCGGCGTAGAAGACAAACTGGTTTACATTATGTCTATGAAGCCTTTCCTTCTTTACATAAACATTCTTTGCTATAGGCAGTTGGTTCTATATTAAGTTGCTATTGCTAATTTCCCTTTGTTTTGTCAATGAGCCACTTTGTATAGATTCCTTCTATGCAGATAGGGATATTAGTGTCTATATTCTCGCCTTGTCATAATAAAATAATAACCGATTCTGGCCTTAGTAATGGCCAAAGCCTAAAATGGTTAAAGCCCGCCATAATTCCAGTCTGCATTATTTAGCAATTTATTTTCTATTTGAATACAATCAATAATTTTTATATTTCATTACTTTTATATTTTTGGAATAATTTTGTTGTATATTATGTGTAATATTAACTATGCTAACCTAAAAATTTACCTTAAAAAAATGTGCTCATCGCCGGACTAGTATTCTAGAATGTGCTCTAAGGTACAAAATGGTTAGGGATCCCTCGTCCAAGTAATGAAGTTAAACCAGATAAATTCGCACCTCTCTCAAGATACATGTATCCTATCTATTCTTAATAATTTATATGAACTTAAAGGTATTTCTATGGCATTATTAGTAATGAATGTCTTTAAGTTAACATTACACTGTAAAAAAGAAAATGCAACCTTTCGAACATATTAAGAGTTTTTTTTAAAATTCACTATAAATCATCAAGAAATCCTTTATACGAGTATTATTAATGTTATTTGCGGCATCATTTACACGAAAGGTTTAATTCGGAAGTTTCAACAAGTAACGTTTATTCCGCCAAATCCAGTAATACTACATTACAAATTATACGATAAATCTTTAATATCGTTAAAGATTTAAATAAAATTTATTTTTATACATCATAGTGTGCAGCAACTCACCTTTTATTTTTTCTTATAGAGCATTGGCACCGGTTTAGATACTCTGAAAGTTTGCCGGTGCGTACACAGGGGTATAATGATTACGTGTTGACTGTTATCAAGTTTTAAGCCACAGTAAGCACTCTGGTAGAAGCTCTGGATAATTTTTCCAACTGCAGGAGAGAGTGAAGTTTGAATTTCCAGGTGTCTTAGAAGTATCAAGTACAGACTTGGGAGTTATATCAGAGTTCAAAAAACAACAAATTATTGGTGCTCATCTGTCCAAGGTAATATCCGTTACCAAGAAAGCAAGTCTTTTCTATCTATTGAGCATTAGACCATCCAGTCCAATTTTACAATATTATTTCCCAGGTGAAATATATGCATCTCGCTAGTTTCCTTATTTGTAGTTCACCATATTAAACACACTTTATCTTTAAATGAAAGTACGGATTAAGTTATAAATAATAAATTACATATCTGAAAAATAATTCGATAAAGAGTAATTTTAATGGGTCTATAGGGTCCAATCAAATTTATCAGGAAGGAAAAGTTTCCACCATATCGCTGACAGCTGAAAATATTCTCTTTCAATAATATAAGATTAATGGGGTACTATTCATTTCCAAGAGTCATATTTATATGCCTAGAAAAGCGTTATTTCAATCGGAGTAATTGCCATGATGAGAAAAAATTATTTATATCCAAAAAATATAAAGCAGCGACTAATCAAATTACGACAAACTTCAATATTCTTCTGAACTCATGCATTTCTGTACAAGCTGCTTGTAAGAACCTCAGGAGGGTTACTGTTCATTGTTGGACAGTTGTCAAAGTTTTTGATAATTAGCATCCAGTCATGCTAGTCTGATAACTAGCGCCTCATCTGGTTTCAATCATGTCTAGAATACAAAACTTGAACAGCATACCATCCAAAATGTGCATTGTTCAGTGATCAATACACCTTTATTATCGTTCTCAATTCTCGAAGAGTTGATGTGCAGAGAACTTCTTTGGAGATTGTACTGATGATCTGTCTTGGCTCATGTTCAGAATGAAGAATGGCGATGTAATAATTATGGTTTGGACTGCATTATCGTGAAAATGTCTGAGGATATTAACAGTTCTTGATGGTTGCTTCACTTTAAAAGACGGTTTACGTTGTTTTAAAAAAAAATTAAGCTCTCCTAGTTTTTCAAATATTGCATCAAAAGAAGACGTCATACTACAAGATGACAATGCACGATTTCACACCACAAAACATAAAAATGAGTTTGACCATCTTCCACGTTCTGAATAATCCCCTAATCTCAATATCATTAGGCTTGTCTGGGTGCGCTAGAGAACAGAATTAGAAAAGATTTTCCTTTTTGTTCCATCATAAAATGAAATAGCCAATGTTTTGCAAGGCGAATGGCCGAAAATAACATTACTGATAATATAGGATTTGTAACGATTATTTTCAAGAATCATTGCAGTATTAGCTTTCAAAAGGTGGCCTGCATCTTATTAATAAGTACTGCAATTCAGGTGAGGTCATTTTAATTTCATTTTCTAAATGCGTTTGTTTCGTGATAAAATGCAGCTGTTTATAAATCACAAAACGAACTGAATTTCATTTGAAAATACAAAGGAATTTTTCGTCGCAAGAAACTATTGGATATGACGAAGTTGCAAATTATGCAGTTCTTATACTGTACTGGTGAGGTGGGGAGTTCACACGATAATCCCTTAAAAGTAAACAGCCCTTTGGATCTTCTAAAGATAATGCCATATGACAATTTCTCAAAACAAGACCAATGAAAGAACAATTTCGTGCATGATGCTGCCAGATATTAATAAATTTGTTAATCTGAATGTTTTTAACAAAAACGATGATAGGAAAATCTATCAATAAATGTTAAATACTCAAACTCAAGTATAAGAAAAAGATTACCTTTCCTATATCTCGAAAGGATAGTTGTATTTTTTTAAAAAAGAACTTTTGGAATGCTAGAAGGACGATCTAGAAGGAAAAACCACAGGCTAGCAGATAATGTTACGAATATTGTACATAGATAATCTTAGTGAAATCATATAAGAAATCGTTGTATACTTCTGAATAATGTAACATGCAAAGTTGAGAGAAAATGATGCTTTGCCAGGAAAATTAGAATACAGGACCAAGTCTATTTAACATTGAGTAAATTTGTCTTGCTAATTTGGTGACATATCACCAAGCTGACAATGATTTTAGTGACTAATTTTTGTCACCAAACTTGGCGACCATTCTGGTTTTGGTGCCTGTGTAACTCTAACGGATGAAGTAATTGAATAATTGCAATTGATATTCTAAATGCAACCGTGTTCGGCCCTCATATTGCTCTCCAGTAATTTCGAGAAGCAGAAAGTATTAGAAACATCGCGGCACCTGGGTAAAAACTATGTAAGACGGAAGACAGCATCAGTTCCAGCTGTGTGTTGTTAGTTAAACATGAGTTCAGAGTACTAAGGTACCCCCCGGGTTTGCTTCACACTTCAGATGCGCTTTGCATCCCGTTTACTGATTGTACTCTGTGATATGGTAAGGAGTTGTACAACCATTTTTGTGGAAAGCTACAGAACTGGGAAATCTTACAATTGGTAAAATAAATTTTAGAAAGCTATCATCGGACCTGTATGCATTCGATCTGTTACGAACCCGTACGCATACAATAACATTTCCTTAAAAAAATCTGAACGATTTCCGTTATTTTTTTTTTTTAAAGACTTCTAGCTATCCAATAAAAATTGACAAAATAGTGACTTTTAAGAAATCAGTTGTGACTGAAAATCATTCAACAAACGTAACTGAAGGAGAAATAGTCGAATATTTTAAAAGCTGGAATTTTCGTGTTTCAGATTTGAGACAGCTAAATCAGCCGTTGTAGTCTTTCACCCTGTCTCAAAGTGTGCTGAAAGTCCAAGATGCATATTCGCAAATAATAATAAAAAATGCAGGCAATAATATTTGTTTCTATTGTTAAGGAGACATTGCAGCGTTGTAAAGGTGCCCAGAAATCTAAGTAGTAAACAAAGCCAAATGACTTCCTAAAAGAAAACCAGAATTTCGTGTGGGAAGGGGAAGATGTGAAAAGAGATGAACAAGCCAACATGAGAAAAAGAAGAGAAACACTGAGGACTACAAGAAATCCATTTTTTTTGGTTAAACCTGTCTTTCAGGCCTATTAGGAGTCAAGGTGAAATGAACATTTCGAACAGGACTGACTACAGAGGCATTTATGCAGTTTTCTGCATATGTAACATGAATATAAGACAACCTCCTCTAGAAAAATTCACCACAAAGGCTTCTTTCCATTTAAGCACACAACTCTTGGGTACTCTGCCATATTTGATTAATCAAACAAACATTAAATGCCTTTATCACAATTAAATTAACAGATAAATTGATGGATTTTAAGAAAGAAAAAATTTCAGAGATTGATTATACACATACATGAGAATGGCAGACAAGCAACAGAACATGTCGTACAAAGATAGTTTCATAGTAGCTTAGTTTTGTCAAGGCGTGCAGTTTTTCATTAAACTTTAAAATGTTTTCTTATTTTCAAACAAGGAATCCAAATTGCTTATCTGAATTTGCTAATTTTCAAATTATCATATTTATAAAAGCATACAGCCCATTCAACAGAACACTCCTGTGTCATTGATCAGCTCAGGAAGTTCGAAAGTTTCAGGTGTTTGGTACACCTGCACTGCATTAAATTATTAATTAGACTCACCACACAATACAGAAACAGAGTGATAGCAAATAACAAAGCAAAGAAACTGACAAAATACGCACAAATTCCTGCCATAACAAGTGCCTTGATAAATTTTGAAAGACCTCATTACTTGTGCATAAGGAATATCAATATAAGTACTGCGGTATATTCTGGGTGAAGATTTTAAAATACTAACTGATAACTTGAAACTACATTTCTGTAGAACAAAAAAGTGAAACTGTACTTCTTGTCACATAACTAATATTTGTACAATCAAATGAGCTGTTAAAAATTGATTAAAGAATTAAATTTTACAACCATGTTCTTTTGATATCCCCTTTTGACCACTAACAGTTATATCCTGAGAACCCACCGGTGAGCAATAACAGCCTTATTCCACATAAAAAGTTGGTTTTAACTACAAACAAGTTGGCACTTGATAAACTTTTATTTCTTGCAATGCTTGTTAAACTTCGAGCATATTACCCATTAGGGGATTAATAACATAATCCAATTTGTATGCCTGCTGAGGCCCTTCAATACGTAAATCGATAAAGGAAGGAATATTCTTCTTCCTTATCCTGTGCCTTCATACTGCAACTTAAAAGAACATTTATCTAGGAATCATGAGGCCTGGGGTTCGAATTCCAGTGATGAAAATGCTGATTGCTTCGCATTGTGTAAGGAAGTGACTTTAACGGAAGATGAAGACTAGAAAATGATGCTAATCAACGAAATTTGTTCAAAATGGAATAAAGTGAAAGATTTCCTGAAACAATATTATCATGATAAAGCAGCAAAGAGCCATATCATAATAACATTTTTAGTGACAATGATCATTTCAGAAATATTTTAAAATATGAACAAAAACAAAGCACATGGAAAAAAGTTTAGTGAGATAAAGGCCCAATGAGTCTCAACCAGGAATCGAATGACACTAAGAAAAGGGGGAAAGTCCCAGAAATACACTTACCTGACATTTTATGGAAAGCAACTTCCCATCCGAAAATTGACTTCTGTTCCTTATCCGTTCCAGGCCCACCAGCAGCTCTCTAGTAAAACTGTCGAATGCTGTAAGTTCAACCTAGGTTTGATTGCAAGCTAACGGCCTGACTGCAAAGGCGTTTTCCTCACATGTAACATATATGGCCAATTGCCCTTAATCCTCCACAAAAGTATTCATCCCCTTATGCAGATAATTCTAGCATACTTTGTTAGAATCAAATAAATCAGAAACCAATCCTTTTCTCACCACCCTTCACTAATGCAATCAGTTCTTCTTTGTATAGGTAAAGTATTCATTCATTTTATCCAATTATTATTTACAGTGGCTCCCAAAAGTGTTCGTATACATGATTTTCATGGAAATAGGGCTCTACCCATTAATTAAAAGTAAACTTTCTGAATGAGATTTTAATAATAAGATCTATATTCTATTCGTAACAAAATCACATGAAATATTTAAAAAATATAGCGAAACTTTATTTTTAAGAAATTAATAATAAAAAAATGACAAACATTTTATCTATTTAAGACTTCGTACACTTAAAAAAATCTCGACATATTAGTAAATATTTTCATTTTTTGTTAAATTAATATTTAGTAGGATATCCTTTAGCATCCAAAACAGCTTTTAAACATCTGGGAATAGATTATACTAGGTTTTGTTTTTTTTTTTTTTTTTTTTTTTGTAATTTCTGTATCAATATTCATGCATTCTTCTATCATGACTGCTTTGAGTTCGCTTTTCGTTCTGATATCGTGTTTTCATATTCTAACCTCCAGTTCTTTCCAAATGTGTTCTATGGGCTTTAAATACTGGGACTGAGGTGGTGTTTCCAAAACCTGTGCGCAATTATAGAGATACCACAGGCCGTATGCTTAGAATCGTTATCATGATAAAAAATAAAGTTATTTCTAATACACAAATTTTGGGCTGATAATTTTAAATTGTCTCTTAAAATATTTAAATAAAGACAATGATTCATTATGCCATCAATAAATACCAAATTAGCTAGTCCTGATGCTGCCATGCAACCCCACACAAGAACACTTGTATTGCCATACTTAACTGTTCCAACTAAGTTCTTCAAATGAAGTTCCTCATTTTTTCTTCTCCATACAATTGTTCGACCAACAGAACAAAAAATTTTAAGTTTGCTTTTGTCAGCTAATAGGACATTATTCCAGTACGTTTCGGGTGTTTTTATCATTGATTTTGCGAATGAATGCCTAAGCTTTCTGTTTTTCTCACTAACAAAAAATTTTTACGGGCAGAACGCCCGCCCATGTAATCTAGCTTTTCTGAGAACTCATCAAACAGTTTCAGGTGAAATTGAAGTAGAAAACTTTGTATTAAATTCTGCAGAAACTTTTACACAAATTTTCTAATAATAAATATCTTATCACGTTTAGCTAACTTTTTCGATCGACCTTTTTTTACCTTGTTTTCAACCCAATTTTCTTCTTTAAAGCATTTTATCACATACTGCACTTTAGAAAGGGATAATTAACTAATTTAGTGATATTTCGAATTGATTTACCAATACTATGGTGAAAAATTATCAATTTTCGAATGCTGTTTGTAATTTCTGTACGATTGCAACCCATTTTTCAATAATAAAGAGACTATTATAAAGTAAACAATAAAATTTTCTTTGAAGTGTACGAAGACTTTTGTGAGATAAAATGTTTGTCATTTTTTGATTATTAATTTCTTAAAAATAAAGTTTCACTATATTTTAAAACTATTTCATGTAATTTTGTTACGAATAGATTATTATTAAAATCTCATTCAGAAAGTTTACTTTTAATTAATGGATAGAGCCCTATTTCAATGAAAATCATAAGTGTACGAACACTTTTCGGAGCCACTGTATCTTTTTTAGTCTTAGCTTTAGTAATTTCCATTAGTTTTCTTGAATGAACATGCAAGAACAAAGTTTAAATAAGCATTAACCTATGGTACAGGAATGCATTAATCAATTTTACATTAATTTCTATGGGCAGAACAATTTCAGGTATGCAAATTTTCAGAAGTGGAGAATTTTCAGGAACAAACTATATTAAAAGACTAAGGTTTCACTATATACACAAGTTATTAATATTTTTCATTAATTTCACAGAGAGGCTGTAAGGACTATTTGAAAATCAGGACTTTAAATACATTGACAGAAGAACTGTGGTAACTTATAGTTTTCACAACATGTGATTTTACTTTGAAGAACATCGTAAAGCCATCACATGGAGTTTGGTATCCCTATGTGTGGTGCTGTCACTAAATTAAAAAAAAAGTTATGCTTTTTTGGCAAGACTAGTAGAGTGCAGTTGAAACTTACCATAAAATAAGCACATCACATGGCTAAATTTTATATGTGAAATTTATATTATAGAGTAGTGAAGAAAATTTCAAGATTGGGAAAGGGGTTCTTGATGAGGAAAGGACCACAAACAGTTGTTTCTAATAATTTGATAAACAGTTCATTTTAGTATCATTTATAAACTTTGAACTTTCAATGAAATTATCAAGTTTTTCAAACTCTACTACATGAAACTGTCTACACATGTGCATACATAACAATATGCATAGGTGTGTGGCTTAGAGGATTATAAGACAGATGTAAAAATGCTTGATGAAGTTTACATATGCAAAATTAGATATTTTTAAAGTTTTATCACAGTAAAAGATATTAATTTCTTAACAAGAGTATAAAAGCTAATGAAAACATGCGTTCAAGTTTCAAAATAAAAACAAAGAACAATTTGATCAATATATGCACATACATATTTGTCACAAAATCTACAGAAATTCATATTAAAAGATGATGATAATCTCACAAGTGCAGCTGAATTTCTAGAATTTTGAATCACATCAACATTAGAAACATACTGAATTCAGAAGAACATAAAAAATGATTATTTTTTGTCTCTTGCTTGGAAATCAGATGTATAGGTACAGTTCTGCATTTAAAAAGCAAAATGCTGGAAATGATTAAAACATCAAGACACACACAGAAATTAATTTTATTATTTATTCTACTTAATTTATTTGCAGTAAATGCATATATAATGAAAAAATAAATGTGCTGTTAAAATATTTAGTCAAAAAGAAGTCGAACAAATTTAATAAAACACCTTAATATATTTCAAATTTTAAAATTTATTGCTTATAATGGGAATTAAGAATTTATATATTACATACCTTATTTAAAATAAATAAATTTAATAACAGAAATAATTTTTTATCAAAATACTTAAATTCGCTCAAATACAGTCAATAACATATGGATATAACATGAACACTGGATTTATCACAGGAGGAAGAAGGATCAGTCTTTTTAAAGCTATTGAATGTACAAATATAATTCAGCTTTTACCTAATTGATATTATTAGTAGTATTGCTTGTACAAGCTGAATCTGAGACCACCAGCACTTGAAAGGTTTGGCAGCAAACTTTAATAATTAATATGCAGCATTTGTTTAAGAAGTAAACAATGATTATTTTTACCTCACCAAAATGTCAAGTTCTGTGCCCCCTCCAAAAAAGTAACATCTGCAAAATGTTTTACTTCATTATTTTATTGCAAACAAAACTGCACCAGAAACCTACCATTTACTGTTTGAAATTTACTGTGACTTATTCATCAAATAGCTGCAAAGGGCAGTTTTAACAGTTTAAAAAAAATAATGATTTTGATACACATGACTAAAAAGCTATGGAGACCATTTAAAAAAACTAGAAACATCAGCAGATGAAGATCCTTGACAACCAAAATTGGCTGTTTCTTAACCAAGCATTTCTCAATATCTACATAGAATAGATGGTTTAAATGCAAGGAAATTGGATTCGACATTAATTGAAAGAAAGTCCACACTGAATTTTGAGAAACTATATGTGAATTACTGCTTTAAAGACAAAAAAGAACAGCATTTTTGGGGGGGGGGTATCAGATTCTTATAGCACAGAAAAATAGATTTTCTATGACAATCCTAAATGATCAAAGGCATGGGTGCATCTAAAGTAAACTAAGACCATCAATACTAAAACAGAATATTTATGGAAGTAAGGTTGCGCTGTGCATTTGGTGAGGAAAAAAGGGCGAGATCAGACAATAAATGTTTAATATTACAATCTGCAGTTAATCAATTAGAACAAAGCATTGAAGGAGAAATATCCAGAATGTGCTGAAAGATATGATAGTTATTTTTCAACTTGACAATGCTCACCCACATGAGCAAGACAAGTCATGCAAACTCTAAAAGCTGGAAATTGTTTCCCCACCCACCATATCACTACATTCACGCTTTCATGTTACAATTCATGCACAGTGGCCTTTCTAGAAGGTAATTCAGACCTTAGAAAATATCAAAGATTGGCTGGATTATTTTAAAACAATCAGACTTCCTCCTTCACAAAATCCATTTGTTGCTTTGCATTTGCAGAGATGACAAATATTGTAGCTTCTGACAGAAAACACTTAGAATAAATCATTATTTTATTTCGAAAACAAATGTCTGATTTACTTACAAAAATGATAAAGTCATATTTACACATCCGATTAAAAATATATCATATTGGGAAAACTATTTTTATGGTTTCTTCTTACTAATATATTATTGTAATTCTATTTAATATAAACATAAAGCATAATCACTACAAAAAACATGATTTTTATATACCTGCTAATAATTGCGTTATTGATAAAAATTTTGCTGTAACAACTTGTAATTATAAACTGAAAACAAGTATGAATACTAATTACATTCTGAGGTTAACAAAATATTTCTGAATGCAAAATTTAAAAGTTAAAAGCTGGATAAAAATATGATTTACTCTTGCTTTCTAAATTTAGAAAGAATTATTCAAAATTAATTAGAAAATTACAAAAATTATTTTTCAACCCTCTGAGTGCAAAGATCAGATTTATCCGGTCTCACGAGATTTTTTATCACTTGGTATATATTAGCTCATAATTTAAGATATTTTATTCTCTTACATTCTTTAATAACGTAAATGTCATCTTAATGAGTGTAAGTGTATGAAAATTGAGACTAAAATAAGTAAATATGCAGATTTAAGTAATAATTGCTGTTTAAATACAGGTCTTCATGACAGATCCGAAAACTCGCATGGCTCAGAGAGTTAATAATAATAAAAAAATCTAATAATTATTCATGATTTAGACAAATAGAAACATTTAAAAATAGATTTTATACTTTTATTTTTAATGTATTAAAATACAAAAGAATTACTCTACACGCTTGGAAAAAAATAACATATAACTTGCACACACTTACCCTACAATACATGCAAGCAAGACTGACAGAGTTTGCTTGAACACAATAACAGTATTTAAAAAAATAAACTGGAACAGCACGGTATAAATTATTTAGGGAAGGCAAGAGCCCACCCATATTTCAACAGCATGAAGTATTTATAATTATTTTTAAACCAAAATAAATTCAGTTTTTAAAACATAACATACACAACAAAATGCCCTCAGTCAACAATTATTTTCAGTTTTTAAATATGCTTGGAATAGAACATAAGGAATAAATAAATGCATGCTGTGGCAAGAACAATATTTTTATACAGCTGCAAAACTATTCATCTAATGGAAGATATATTACCAAGATGTTCATACAAATTTTAACAAAATAATATTTAAGCTCAGTTATAGTTATTTATTAACACCAAGAGAAAAAAGGTGCTTTACTTTGGAATGTTTGAGTGAAATTGTCATCAGCAACCCTCGACTTGCCCTTACTTCTCCCTCTGCTTCGCTGAATTAAAACTGCTGGCATCTGGACTAGCTGAAGTGGAGATTTTGCATCTTTTAATGCTTGAGTTAAATTCAATATTTGACCTCTTAAAACTGACATTTGCTTTTCAAAAACATTTCTATCAAATCCTCTATCCATTTTAAACAACTCATAAAGATCATCACATAATTCCTGTACAAAGTTCATATCAGATATCCGAGGCAGAATCAAGTCTCTCGTTTCTGTTGAAAATGGAGTTCTGGCCATAGGTAACCAAGCCCAATGGAATGGATACGCTCTCCAAGAATCTGGGTGCTTGAATGGAAATGCTAGACCATTATCAATTGCAGCAATTTTGATGTCTCCTTTTGAAGGAACCATACCATTACCTATGGCTTCATTAGGCTTAACATATTTAATAAGCCAGTTATCATTCCCCCTATCTGTGTTTCGAATTATATAATCTAAAACAACAAGCCTCTCAAACTGTAACTGGAATTCTTTTTGTAAATCCTCAGGAAGAGGATCTGATTCAAATATTCTCAACCAATATTCGGCATCTTTATATCCTTCAACAAAGAGTTGGAAAGAGCCCACTTTCAGTGGCAAACCAATTCTGTTGAAATGACAACGATATCTAGGAAATTTCTCTATAATATTTCGTTTTGTTCTCGATTTAGCTCTATCTATTGCAGAATAATTAAAAGACTCACTAACAAGATGTACTATTTTTGTTTTTGGAACAATATTCAACTGAAGCTTCTGATCAACTAAAGAAGCACCTGCCTCAGATAGATAACCTTGATTTGGAACTAAACAACTTCGTCCGAAACAACATGGGCAGCATATTTTATGCATCCACTTTGTCCATTTTGGATTTAATCGGCCATAAGGTTCTTCATCTTTTGGTTTAAATACACTAATTTTCACATTGTTAACATTCTTAACAAAATAACTACCACTGGAACCTTGATAGATACGTTCTGGCATTATTCCATGTATAATGGCATGTTCTGCTTCTCTAACAACTGTAGTGAATTGGATATCTTCAGGAAAAACGTTCATACTGCAGCAAGGTTCTGAATCCATTTTGCTCAATAACGGTTGGCTTTCGTGAATGCTATCAGAAGTACTGGAAGTGTTCAATGGACATAAAGCTAAGTCAGGCAAGCAATCATTTATTTTCCCAGAAACAGGCATATCTGGAACGAGAAAAATAAAATCTATTATGCAACAGAAACATTATGAGCAGAACTTTGATATTAACATCAAAATACAATTTATGTTTATGGCAAAGCACATGAGGGCTATCCGCCTAAGAGGAAGGATGCCTTCATAATGGACTTCCTATCGGAAATTGGCTCATATCCACGTTACATATGAGAAAAATCATGAAAAACCCATGTAGCCAGCTTCCTGGCCTGGAATTAAACTCAGGTAGAGCTACCAATGTTTAGCGATTTTACTGCTTGGCCTGTGCGTGTAACTGAAGTATTATTACATTTAAATACACAAAATTATGATTTTTTAAATATTTAATAATTTTGAATACAATTAAAAACTTACTATTGTAATTCCCTAATATCTTAAAACAAAGTTGAAACTATTTAAGCTCAAAATTTCTCTTCACAACATTTTGCAGGGACCAACAAACCACTAGCACAACCTCTCTCAAATGTCAGGAAAAAAAAAAAAGTTTATAAAGAAACCGGAGACAGAAGCTATTTTCTTATTCTTCTTGGTTAGGAAGAGGCAAAAGAAATACAGCAAACTGAAGAAGCTGAGTTAAAACTTCACTTCATTTGGGGATATGCAGATGGTTTTGACAAAAAGGACATTACTGAAAATTCTCGTTATTCAGTACAGAAGCAAGACACCATATTCAATTGACTATTGCTTTTATAGCTATTGCTAAAAGTTAGATATATCTTTAACTGAAAATTAATCCTTTACTGCTTTTACTGAGCAAGAATAAAGGAATTGGAATTTTTTAAGTATTAATGGATTTTGATCTATCGCACTATGTATACAAAATGCATACTCATTACAATGTTATGATTAGTATTAAAAACAGTACTTTTTGAGTAGTGACTTCTCAATAAACTTTCACAATTTTCCTGTTTGTAATAATGAAATGAATTTTGAACAACAGAATTATTTAACTGATCATAACTAGACCACGTAATTTTTTCCCTATTTTTTTTTTTTTTTAAAGGTAGATAGATCCTCAAGTAGAACATTTTAGTTTTGAAACAAACTACTCTAAAACAATGTTTGAAAAATGTAAAAAGATTAATCTTCTTTCTATATTTAATATATAACATTCTTTCTGCGTCATGTATCCCTCACCCAACTTTCTCAGCATATGATCTAGAAACTTCTATTTCATGGTGGCATCATGCAAAGTATGGAAGGCTAGTAAACTATAATGTGTGAGCAAAAAGAAAAACACAGAAAGCAATACCTGTGATTGAAATAAGAATACAGTAATATTAGTACATCTATTGACTGCACTTCTAAAATTTGCCCTTTTCCCTCTTTCTTTGCCCTATCTCTTCAAAATTAGCATAAACGGGCTAATTTCATTTCTCAATTTCCAAATAATAAAATTAGTAATACAAAGCTGAAAATACTTGAAAAAAATCCAGCATAATCTCTATACAGAAATGAATTATTTTTATGCATATTTTTAATTTTGTTCTTATTTATTCAGGATGTTTTTAATCTAAACCTAACGACTTTTTTATTTACCAGAAACCAACACAATTTTAAAATCATCACAACTTCACGTCTAAGTATAGACTTTTACTTTCCAAATGTATTAATTAATCTCACTTAAGATGCTTTCATTTACTATGTTCTACCACTTAAGACAATTCTCTGTTATCTTCAATATCTCCAGGCTTTATAAATGCAAAATATTTCAATGTAAAATTAGGCAAAACAGCAACCTTATTATGGCATACATTTTAAATAAAATTTCAACAATTTTGAGGGTGATCAGACACAGGCTCATTTACACAGTAAAAAAATATCCATGATGCTTATGTACCGGGGGGGGGGCTTTATGCAAAGATAAAATGTGATTACAGAATGTATACTATGCAAAGTGCTGGAATATGATAAATATAAGGTTCGAAGCAGATAACAATCTAAGGTAGTAACAGCAATGGATAAGGATTTAGATGCTGATTATACCATATTTGCTTTCAAACATATAAATATAGTCAAATACCAAAAATCTGCCGACCTGATCTGCCTACTCCTGAAATCCGACCTGATCTGCCTACTCCTGAAATCCGCACTGCCTCTCAAAATATAAACATTGAATTTATAGGTTCCAGAAATTGCAGAATGGAGAATGAAATACCAAAGAAAAAAAATTTATCCAATAATGATGTCATAATTCATAATAAATAATGATTCTGTGTTAGTGGCAGAAAAAAAGATCTTAGTCCAGAAGAGGTTTTTAGTATGGATGATGTGTTCAGATGAGCTAACACTGGCATATCAGACAACCGATGTTGAAATCATTAGCTCTGTTTTGAAGTCGCCACAACTAGAAAACGATTCCGACACTGCCACAGATAATGAATTTCATAGGAGTGAGAAAATATCATTTAATGAGGGTTTGGAACATGGTGAAAAATACCTAAAATATTTAGAACAATATTGATTGCTGTGTCATAGAGCAAAAGATGACCCTGTAG
>KK114577.1:385840-423285 GCA_000611955.2 Stegodyphus mimosarum | reverse complement strand
TCACCAAATATATATATATATATATATATGTATATATATATACATATATACCACTGCAAAAAGAAAAATTTATGTTAAGAACTAACATATTGTATTTTTACTTCTTTTATAAAGTTTTACTTGTATGGCCTGGTTCTGGCATTTCTCAATAAGCGTTTCTAGCATGAATTATAAAGACTCCGTGTTTTACACTATGTGGTTTCTAGTAACACTTCTCTGCGATGTTCACTCAACCTTTAACGTAAATTAAATTACCTACGAAACATCAAGAATTTAAAGAAAAAAGCGTCGTGAAGATAGCGAAAAGTGCGGGCGTGTTTTGGCGTTGTTACACAGTCTGCCAAGTTCTTGCTCGGAAATTTCGAAATTTTAGAGTATTATTGCTCTTTATTAGTTATAGAAGAAGGTAAACTTTATATCTTTGTTTCTTTCAAGAATTTAAATTAATCCTTTATGAATATTACCTGAAATCCCATGGTCAATGAAGGATGTTTTCCTTTCCCTTCTTCATTTATAGTAACTTTTACTGCTCATCATTTGTGACCTTAATACAGTTTTTTAACTTTCTGTAGCCTGTACTTTCTTTTTGCATGACGTCTTTATCGACACTATCCGTTGTTTACATTCCCTTCGTCTTAAATGGAGAGAAGGTTTTCTTTCTTGGCAAAGACTGTAACTCATTGACATCAGTATTTGTTGCAAGAGAGGGAAACAGAATGTTTGCTCCTTGAAATTAGGAATGCGTACGATGTGGAGTGAACTTTTCTTTTATTTATTCATTTATTTCTTGTATAAAAATTTCAACACCTAGATTTAAAAATTGTATCCCCTTCAAAGGGAAACTGGTTTGCTCCATAAATATTATAACCGTTTCTAAAGCTTATTTGTGCAAACGTGATTGGTTGGTAAGCATTTATTCCCCCTCTTTCTGTATGAATGTTGAGTCTTGAGTGGAAGGGCTTAAGATGCTTTTTCTCGATTAATCGTATATCATGTAAATTTTATTTCTTTACTGTTATTCCTAAGAAATTATTGTAGCTTTTGAAATCTCGCATTTTAGGACTATGTGATTGTTTCGTATCGTTTCGTGATTTACTCAAAGCATTTAATACTTTTATCTGAAGCTTCACTGTGCGTTTTAGGTTATTGCTATTCACTTTGAACGTATCTGAGTGTGGATATCCACATCTTTTTTTTTTTTTTTTGATGATATGGTTTCAAACTGTGTATTCGTATCTACATTTGTCTGCTACTGTGTTCTAAAAAGTGTAAGAAAATTTACTTTCTTCCGATGTTGTGCTTCTTTTTTGTTGTTGTATGTTATGGTAGAATCCAAAATTTTTCTTGAATTTCACGTTTGGACTCCCGCCTTTTATTTTTTAAAACTTATTATTATTATTATTTTACTTCTCCGTCGTAGCTTAAAGTTAGCTTCCTAACTAGATTTTTAATTGTTATCAAGCTGACTTCCCCCTTTTTTGCCTTTGCGGCCGCTTTTAACTAGCTCAAGTCGACACTTCATAACAGAAGGCCCCTCTTCTGTTAGGATGTATTGCTTAAGCACATTTAAAGAGTTTTCAAAGCGCCACGTTCCTGATCAGAGTTTGTTTAGTTTCATTTTCCCTCTGATGAGAAACAAACGTTTAGAAGTGCTCTTACTTGAACGAAGCATCCCCCCCCCCCACTTTTTATGTTTAGGTAAGGCTAGTATTTTCGACACCTCACTCAACATATTATATATTTACAACAGCGCATTAGAGCCTTCATGATTAGGTGATAGATCTCACAGACGCCTCTAATATTTAACACATCGTTCATTGAATGTTAGGACACATTTATGGTTAGGTTTCTTCACGCTTCTCCTTCATCTTCTGTTTTACTTCGGACTATTTTGATTATTACTTTTATTTAGTCCGGACCATATATTTTTAACCCTTTTTTTACTTGCTATAACAATTTCGTATCAAACGCTACGAAATTATTTTGCTCTGCGATAAAATTTCTATCTTTCTATTTGCCTTGCCTTCGCACCTAAGCTTGATTTTCCGCTTCTGTCTTGAAAGACTTACCGGGTGCAAAACAAGACAACTGTCTAGTTTGTCATCTGTCTGTTTGTCTCAAGAATTTAAAGAGATTTAGCTGTGAAACTTAGCGTTCTGAAACTGTTTGAGCAATTAACTTAATGCGACTTTTAGGAAATACGTATTGCTGCGGGCGTACGGGCTCGCAATATATTGAATGCACACAGGTCCGATGAAATTTATTTTATCAAAAGGAACACTTCAAAATTTTGGAATTTTTCGCAGAAATACTCGTACAGGTGTTCACATTATCACAGAGTGCAATCAGTAGTTACACTTCAAAGTACTAAGAGCGTTAAACAGAACGCAATGTAAAGCGAAAGCTAACCCGGTGATATCTCAGTTAATGCTGAACTAACAACTTGCAACAACAACAACAACAGCTGAGAATAGAGGCTTTCTCCGGCCTTATATAGTTTTCAACCGGCCGCCGAGATATTTCTAGTACTTTCTGCTTCTCGAAATTACTGGAAAGAAATATGTGGGTCTAATTAAGGTTGCAGCTACTACTTTGATCAATTACATTTATCCAATTACAATATCTATTACGGTAATACAGGGACCAGACCAAAATATCGCCAATTTTGGCGACTTTTCGCGATTTCTCGCGAAATTACCGAGATACCCATTTGCTCAATTTTAAATGGACTTGCCCCTGTATTCTTATTTTTCTGGGACAGCTTGTTTCTTTAAATTGTTTTTCGCGTTACATTTTATAGAAAAATACAACAATATCATATATAATTTCACTAAAATCATCATATACGAATTCGTAACACTGCTCTTCTCCCAAAGACTGCACATCCCGGGCAGTACAATCCCTGGACAGGAAGCCATAGTTACAACTAATGAAATTCCATGTAGTAAGTAAACAATAATTTCTGTAAATAGCTTAAAACAAATCAAATACTAAGTCAATAAATGAGTGCACAAATTTACAAACAAATAGAACGATGGTCTTAAACTGTATTTATATGGGGGGGGGCTCGTGGGGTCGTTTTGGATGAGGTCATAAAAGAGTCTTTTATAGTGTAACAATAATTTATTAACAGGTTTAAGTTACACACGGACATTACATTTAAGAAAATTACACAGCAAGAGTCTGATACAACCTATCAGGTGCATCACTTGGCTTTTACTGGAGTATTTCTCTGGCTTCTCACCAGAGGGCACCCTCGTTGTTACAGTTAGTCCAACAGTTTATATTAGCAAAGGTACGCACGAACATTATATTTAACTTAAAAAAATTACAGAGCCAGAGTCTGATATAACCTATCAGGTGCATCGCTTGGCTTTTACTGGAGTATTTTTCTGGCTACTCACCAGAGAGCACCCTCGTTGTTACAGTTAGTCCAACAGTTAATACTAGTAGCCGAGTTTATATGAAAAGACTGGTTACATTTACATTACATACATTATGAAGACTACGTACTTTGGTCAATCTTTATAATTAGACATATTTTTTCACAGATAGTCACTGAAATGATAAAACGAAGCCATTTCATTACAAAACTTTCAAAAAAAAATAGTTTATGTTTGCAAGACTGAAGCCATATAATTATTTTTTTACACGGATGATTTTTTTTATTTCAAACTCATTCTTTGTATATATAATATGCATATTAAAAGTACGCATAATAAGTAATATATACACATGCAATAATAAGTAATACGCACATAATAAACAATATAATCACAATAAGTAATTTCGAATTTTACGTTCATTAATTTCATTTTGGAATTAGTGGCAAATGCAGTCTTAAATTATAAATAAAATAAATTATTGAAATTATACACACTTAACAATGGAACCAGGCTGAGTGTTTAAGATTGCTGAATATAAGGAATTTGTTTGATCACAGGCAGATGGGCTAGCTGCTTGGTTAGTTTTTATGGTTTTTCCAATGTATGACAAGAATAGAAGCTAGTTTCTCTTAAAATGTTCTCTATGCAGGCATCCTTTCCCTGAATAGATATCCCTCCTGTGATTTGCCATATTCGAATAACCTAACTCATAGTATTTCTATGTAGTTAAGTATTCATAATTCCCTTAATTTATTTTATTCATTAATCGCATTTTCCTCATATATATATATATATATAGGAATAATAATAACCAAATTAATTAACGAAAGACAATTTAATGAAGACTGATACTGGACGTTAATAACGTTTAATATTTACAAGAAAAAAATAAGTATTTGTAAAGTTCGTCATGATATCTGGCAGAACAGGCGTCTCGGCTTCTACACATGTCATTCGTCTCTATCCAAAAGGTGATTCTTATTTATTGCTTTCAGAGCTCATAATAGAAAAGATGACGTCACTTCTGGATTACATTATGGATTCAAGCAACCGGCACCACACACACACACATATATGTGTAAAATATAAAAAATACGATGGCTTTGCTCCACGCGAACAGGCAACCTCTAATTAACTCTCCGCAATTTCAGGATCTCACCCCTAGACCAATACTTTGAAGAACACACTGGCATGTTACATAACCGCTGATATAAATAGGAAGTACGCGTTATATGTGAATTGGAGCTTTTCGTCTAAAAGAAGAAATGATTTGCCGTTTAAGTGAATAAAGATATAGAGGTTTAAATTCTTTGGTGTCATCATTTACTGCATTCCACTCAGCCCTGACAGCACCCGTATACTGATGTGACCTGATAAATAAAAAGTCTGAAAGCTTTCATATTTTATATTACGCCCAAAAAGACCTTTGTTTAACGTTTTGCGTGTTACCTTTATTTATTAAATGCCATAGTCTTCCTTTAAACCATAAAATTCAATTCAACGGCAATATCACAAAATATTTAAAAGAGCATATCTTCAGAATATCCGATACGCAGTCTAGCGTGCTGCTGTGCCATTGCTCGCTTTGAAATCGTAGAGTTTCCTAATCAAAAACTCCTATATGCTATACAAAATTTGAAATAGATAATAAAAGAAGTTCAAAATTCGGACTTCCAGATACGCATATTCGGGTGGAAACGTACGTTATTCAAAATTGGATGTCTCTAGGTGCCGTTGTTTTAATCACATTTGGAGAAATATACATACATTTATGCAGATTCTTCAATTATTTAATTTCTTTAAATATAATACAGGTTTGCAATATTTTGTGGCTACAGTTTGAAAAGTGATTTAGACTTTTAATGTTTCCATCGCAAAATCGCAAAACGAAAACAATAGTCCTTCAGGGGCAAAGCCCTTGTGGATTAAAAAAAAAAAAAAAAAAAAAAAAAAAAAAAAACTAAAATATGCAACATTCTAAACTTCATTACTGATTTATTACATATAAAACTTACTTTATGTGAGGCGACGAAAACTGAAATATAGCTCAATTAATTATAAACTTATTTAGACATAATATTTTATATAACAGCTGGAATATATTAAAAATATTACATTGAACGTCTTGCTTACACAATTTAGTTTAATTCAACTACATAAACAATAAATATTTCAGATATTTATTGCAACTTGAGGACATATAAGCAATTAAACATTGTTTTGTTTTAATAGCACTTAACGTAGCTAAAAATGATGTCGCATAAAGCATTTTGCATTCCAAAATATGAATACAGATGTCTAGGTGCTACGTCACAGCCAGACAGCCAATGACCGCTAACCTACTCCAATGCGCAGACCTTCAGGATATTTTAGAAAACTTGGTTCTGAATAAGTAAAGAACGTGGAGCGTGAAAGAGAGTATTCAAACTTCATGGTTAAAAATGAAAAGTTTATTGAATTTTTTTGGCAACTTCCTTTGAGTTCTTTTTAAATTCTAAAAAAAGCAGTCAAAATTCTGAGCTGTATAAAATATAGAGATAGTTAAAAATCATAAGTATAAAATTCATGGCAAATCTTTATAATGCGAAGATAATTTTAGTTCGAGAAAATGAAGTTTATGTGTCATACTTAAAATAAGTGCGTAGAGGGATGCGCAGGTGCAATGCTTTTTGTTATAAATGAGGACAGAATGAACTACAGTGGCTTACATCTGTGTGCTTTTGGATATTTGTAGTTTTGAAATTTATTTGCATAGATCTTATACTGAACACTGAAACTAAGATTTCAACTTTTTTCCTTACTTTTTCTCTTTTTTAAGTCTGGACTGTTATAAAATAAATTTATCAAAATATTTCTCGTAATGAAATAATTTGTTCAAAAAGCTTTTAATCAGTAACTCGCATAATAATTCTGACACTTCAAATTTGTGTTGAAATATTTTGGTAGACCAATGATTCTTGTCATAATTTTTTATTTTAAATTAAAATACATCACAATAATCAGCGTCTGCATTTGAGAATTGTTACTTATTTAGGAAAACATAATTATCAGTTTCATAGCTGAAGAGATTATAGCAAGACGCTACAAATCAACAATCATTTCTATTAGAAGTTTAATAATTTATCTTTTTAAAAATATTAAAAGTACTCCAACTATCCAAGATATTTCATGTAAAGCGTTTATGTAACAAATGATGGAAACTGCGTGGAACTGTTGAAAATGCACTGGAGTCTGGAAAACATTCCAAAGTGCCACCAAAGAACAGACGATTTATTCTAAGAAAAAATAAGACACTGCTCCCAAATTAGTACTGTACAATGTTCTACAAATTTAGAAGAACGATTTGCAATAAAAGCTTTAATAACTTTTATTGCATTTTATTTATTTACTTTATTTACTGCGAGGCTTTTAGAACAGTCATTTAGGGAATACGGTATGACATATAGAAGTGAAGAAGTGAATAGAAGTGAAGCGAAAACATATCAATAAGGAGATGACATGACGTGGCCGCCATACAGTGTACGTATCATATTTCGAAGCATACTATTAAATAAAACTACACTCACTTTGAGAGCAAATATTAACGTCTGCAGGTTCAGAAAAGTGTCTTTAGTCATAGTTTGCATAAAATACCATTGAAACTTTCCCTTGTCTTCCAGGTTTTACCATGTATACATTTGTCTTGTACCTACCATTTGCACATTTCCATGTACCTAGATTTTATTAAATTTGAAACAGGAATTTGAAATTTTCCTTACGATTTCTCGATATACTAAGTAGAAAATCAATTATGTTAAGTATTAAAATTAAAATGGCAAACTTATAAACGTTCAATGAAGTATAGCTAACATATAGACGACAGCAATTAGAATGCAAACAAAACCAATCAGAAGTTCGCCTATAGCAGCGGCCATGATAAGTCTTGTCGTCATACCGTAATGTGTCATGGCTTCGTTTTCATTGCACTGGACTTATGAAGAAGGCTTACTTCATTAATTTTAACCTCCTTGAATGAACCGACGCAAAATCTCATTTTCATACTAATAGGCATTTCGGTTTTAAAAATAAAAAGAGGAACAGTTCCTTGAGCTTAAATTCCGATCCTATCTTTGTTGTTGCTTCTGATTTTCATAACATCCCGTGCGATTTTTCTCTTCGAAAAATAATCACTGGGAATTTTAAAATCTTCTCTAATACCATTAGTTAATTTACATTGTTCCAGAAAACACATATCTGCTATATTATTACAGTATCGATTGTTCTGGACAGCAGATCTTGATAACTCTTGATTAAAGTCTTTATCGTTCCATGATTTTCATTTTTATTTTCACTTTATTTTTATTAGACTCTATCTAATATATAAATCCTTAATATCACTATAGGCATAGGCTTGATTATACTTATCCGAACAGGAGAGAGCCCGAAGCGCAGCAGAAATGGTAGATTTTTTCTTTTAACTACAAAATGTAAATGATTTAATAGCTAATGGTATTCAAAACATTACTTCAAAACAATTGTATTTAATCGAATTTGCTTCCAGAAATATGATTATATGAATATTTTTAGCTCGCAAATTTATGATATAAATATACCTTGCAACAAACAACAACAACAACAACTGCGAGCTTTTAGATTTTACATTACGCCCAAACGGATGTTTTTTTTAATGTTCCGTGGGTACACAATCTCGCCGGCTTAATAAAAATTTTTTTTTTTTTTTTTTTTTTTAATTTTTTTCCGTACAGTGTTGCCTATACTCGCTTTGAAATCGTTGAGTTTGTTCATCAAAAATTCCTTAAAGTTTTACAAAATATGAAACATAAAATAAAACAAATTCCAAATTTGGACTTCCAGATGCCCACATTTGGATGAAAACGTACGTTATTCAAAATTCGATGGCTCTAGGTACCGTTGTTTTATCACAGAGCGAGAAACATACATACATTTATTCAGATTCTTCATTATTTAATTTTTTTTCAGATAAAATGCAGGGCTCTAATATCTGGTGGCAACGATTTGAAAAGTGTACCAACATTTATAATGAACCAACGCAAAATGCCAAAACGAAATTAATAGACCTTCTGGGCAAATTGCCCCTTTAGACTAAAAAAAAGGGGGGAGACAGCTCTACAACCTCCATTCTACTGGGGAGATTGACGGAATTTAACTTGCGTTTTTCATGTCTCAAAAGCGCGACTTAGGAAAGATTATAGATTTACATATATATAGCATTGTTCTGATATAGGTATTGTGATACAAAACCGGACTTTTTCTAAAATGACGTCAGAATATTTCATATATTTCGATTCTACGACTCAAATTATACCAAAGTGCCAAGTTTTGTAAAAATCGCACGAGCAGTTTCTAAAAAATTTGATCGCAAAATTTTAGCACCTTAATGTGAATTGAATTTTGGTAATATTTATTAATATCACTTTTTATTAAACTTACTTAGTTCTTTCTTTTACAGTTCGAAATTTAGCTTCGATCCAAATAAATTACATCTGTTTCTGATTTGTTTTTAAAATTTGTATTTTTTTTAATAATTTTTATACATTTTTGAAAAAAAAATTGATTAACCTCTTTAAGGTGCTACTAAAAATTTTATTGTTTATTACGAAAAACATTTTTCGAAAAGTTTACAAAAATTATAAATTTTAAAAATAAATTAGAAAGTAACTGCGAAATTTATTTGGGTTGAACTTAAATTTCGAATTTTGAAAGAAGAAATCAAGTAAGTTTAATAAAAAAAAGAGATATGAATAAACACATAGATACACAAATTCAATTAACATTGAGAAGCTAAAATTTCGAGAGCTAATTTTTTACTAACTTCTGGTTCAATTTTTTACAAAACTTGGTACTATAGCTTGAGTCGTAGAACCGAAATATGAAAAATAGTTGGTATATCGTTTCAGAAAAAGTCCGATTTTTGTATTAAAATAGCCTATGTCACAACAATGCTACTTTTACTTTTATGAACATATGTTTTTCAATCTTATTAAAAGTTAATTCTAAGTAGAATTGGTTATTTTTGGCCCTGAATTGCAACGAAACTTGTTTTTTAAATTTGATTTGCTTTTTATGAACAGCTGCATTTTTAATGTAAGGAAATTAATTAATGAAATATCTGGTTTTGTTTCTCATCAATAAGTAGGAAGTTTAAAATGTAATACTAATGTAGTTTTTCTCATGCCAAATCTCAATGCGACCACAAGCATGAGAACTATCTTTATAATCAAACACTTCTAAAACGAAGGCTTAATGCATATACCTTATTGATAACATATTATGAATTTTATTATTTTCCTAATTTTTCAGCTAGTGCGAAGTTTCGGATGGCTAGAGTTGTTCGTTATATCTATCAGCGAATAAACTGCGGAAGCGTTAAGACATTTTAAACAAATTTAAAGTTATTTTCTTTTAAATTCATTTCAGAACAGTAATAATATTTTTGAATTCATTTTCATATTTATTTTTAACTTAGGAATTGAATGAAAAATTCGTTAGCAATTGCAAACACACTTCAGAATTATTCAGTTACATCGATAGCGTGATTCGGAAATTGCCATTTTGTTTTTCTTGCAGACGAGAAACATTCAACAAGAAGAAAATAAGTCATTCTTTCACAACGTTATCTTTCATATTCGGTACATTTCTTCATTTCTGTTAGATCAAACAATAAAAAATATCGAATAGTTTTGCCAGCTGTTATTACCATGGAAACATAAGAATTCCTTATTTCTTCTAGAAAGGAGTTGTTGGAGAAAATGAAGGGATTATGGGAGCAATTAGGTCACTAGTTCTAGGTTCTTTAAATTTGTAACTGGATTTCTTCATTTAGTTTAGCTTAAAGTAGTATCTTGTGAAGTTTCTGAATCATGAGTAAAGATGATGTTAAGATTTCTGTTTGTTTTGTGAAATTAGTAGCTAAAAAACTGTAAGTAGCTTTTACTTTGAAATTTAAAATTGAAATTGTTTTTATGACATTTCTTATTTAAACAGAAATTTTCTAGTAACTTGTAATAGCATTATTTTTTAAAATATATATTTCTGGCAGCAATGTGTTCGCTGTGTCTTCAATTGAACATACTTGACTATTGCGTATTGACAGTATTAAATCAAGCTTGATTTTAAAATTCTCATTATCTTAGTTTTTGATGATAAGAACAATGATAAGAGAATAGTTTTTTTTGTACTGGGGAATTAGTTTTTCTTCTATTTTTTTTGTGATAAGATTTCAAGTTTTTATTCGTCGCACAATATTTAAAAAAAATTATGATCAATTTTAGAAGGTTTCAATAAAGCAAATAATTTATAAGGGTGGGAAGAGAATGAGAGGAGCATTTTCTACACTATTAAGTCAGAATTATTATTTCCTTTCTTTTTTGAGTGTATTGTTGAATTTATTTTGTTTTTAAGTAAATAATCCTCGAGATATTCTGTTTTAACATGTTAATAATTTTAAAAAATCTGATGTGTACACCACATGACTTCCTTGTACGGAACATTAAATTATACGCATTTTTTCCTACATTTCACTTGAACTTATTTCCTCGAATTTCACTAAAGACATATTTCTCATTCAATTCAGTTCTCACTCCGCGGCAAAGGAAAAATATATAAAAACTCAAACTATTTTCATTAAATGTTGAAAAATATAAAATACCAAATACAGTTAAAACAATTAAAAAAACAATTTTTACAATTAAAATTACAGTTTCTAAGCGAAAACAAGCAACTCCGTCAGCGGGCGAGAAAGCAGATTTTTCGGCGCACAAAACTAAAAGTTTCCTTTTGGCCCAACTCAGCAAAAAGATACTGAAGAAGGTGCAGAAAGATTTAATTCTCTATTCTGGTAAGTTTCAAATATAAACAAATATGGCTGCTATGGTTAAAAAAAGGTAGGCTTAGGCAGACTTATAAAACTTTTAAATTGTTGATAATTCTACAACTATTGCATGCAGATTAACTAAAGGCATAAAAATATTAACCGGAAGATAAAAATAACATACTTCAAAAACTTTTAATGCAAAAAATGCGCAGTTTACCAACATATATGAATAAAAAAAAAAAAAACTGAGCAGTTCACGGAGCGGAGTAACACAGTGGGTATATATATATATACTTTTAGTGCGGCGATTGCAACCAAAATGGGAGGTGCACAACTACGTGTAATAGCAGTTTCATATACAAAATTTCAACGTTTTGATGCTACTCGTTTTTGAGTTATGCCAGATACATATGTACGGACGTACAGACGCCACGAAAAAATCTTTTCTGAATCCATTTTCAATTAGTTTTATAATTTGTTTGGGGAAACGGAGTTCTTTATTCTGTCCTTTACGTACCGATGCTACTCAAAAGCATCGTTAAATTGCATTCGATAGTGGTCAAAATGGATATTTTCGTTGAAATATGATACCCGGAATTTCTCGTGATTACAATACTTCCTTTACTTCGTACAAGGAAGTAAAACGTGAATGAATGGTACTATTGTAGGAAATTTTGTGTGTTATTTAAAAAAAAATTAAGCTTCACTTCTTCGGTAACATATTGAAAGACCCCATTTTTAGCCTTAGCATACAAAAACTGTGAAGTTAAAGCAGGTATAATAGTTCAGTTTTCAATATATTACTTGATTATTTACACACAGCCTAAATCTAGCATAGTTTTCTTTATTGTTTCCAGCTCCAATTCTGTCTGTAACTTTTCGAGTTTTTCCTTCTTTTGGCCTATTTTTGACCGAAATTGCTCAAAGAAATTTAATTACAAGAGCTAAATGACAATAAACAAACTAGGCTAAGATAATTAAATTTTCCCTCTAACTTATATTTATTACTTTTGTAATTAGCTATAAATACTAAAACGTTATATACGCTGTATATGTTAAAAATGTTTCACATTTAATGTATCTTTTCCTTACTGTAATCGTAAGTGTATCTTCTTACAGTTGCTCCAATCTAGATTAAAGTTTTTCAGTAATTTTTGTGTTAAGAAAAACTGATATGCACTTTTTGGCTTATTTTTAGAACATAAGCTATGCCAAAAACGGAAGTTATGTATTCTTTGATTTGTTTTTCAATGAATACAACGTAGGAATGATTACTCAAATAACAACAAATTTATAAATTTGTGGTTTTAATGTCTGTGTTTTTGAGGTTCAAATTAATGTTACCTTTTAGATTATATTAAACGATTTGTGAGAGTGCAAATAGTCTCATGTAACTTTGGCATCTCAAAAAGTATTAAGAAATTGAATTATTCATGCAAAATATCTTCGTCTATACATTGTCAGCAAAAATATGATGTTGATGACACAGCTAAAAAATAAATAACGTTATTTGTTCAAAGATTTTTATGTTTTGTAATAGGCTCACAGTGAAAAGCATTTTCTTTCTATTAAATTCTATTCTATTTCTTTCCTTTTGTAGTCACATATTTAAATAAAGTTTTTACACATATAATAAAGAATTCTTCCGCTTACTGCTCTTTTGTGGCAATATTGAATAAATAAGAATTTCGAGCGAAACTTTCTTCGACATTAAGAATTTTATGGTCTTTTAACAAACTAGATTAAGAATTTTATGGTCTTCTTAAAAACTAGTTTCTATGGCCTTTTTACAAAACGAAACACTAGAAGTTTTCGTTTCACTGCAGACAATATACTTCGATACTTATATCGTTTTTAATTGTAAACAGCGAAATGTAACTTTTCGCTCTTGCTAGACGGCTAACGGAATCTCTTAAGGGTTTGGTAGCGTGAGAAGTCCGAAAATTGCATTTCTCCGTTGAGATGAAACTAGACATGGAGAAAAAGAAACAGACGCCATGCTTCTGAAGTATCTAAGACGAATGGAGTTTCTGTCGGAAGTAGCTATCGGATATTAATGCAAATAGTTAAGGAGGTGAAGCCGTCTTGAGTTTCAAACATGGCAAATTTAGGTTACAAACTCATTTATTGTTCTGAATTCTGAATATTGGGCTGCAAAGGGTCTAATATCTTCATCCGGTATTTCGCACACAAGAAGTTTTGCAAAGTCTGGTATATTACTGGCTGATACCATTTGCACTTGCATTCGCCCAGATGGGAGACACGTAGGTGAATATTGGTCTGATAACAGCTGTGTAAAATATGTCTTTTCCTAAAAAGGTGAGCATAAGGTTTTCCAACAAAGGGAAAAGCCTTATTGTAACTCCCATTGCTTTGTTGCAAACTTTGCTAGTACGCGTTGACTAGGTAGAAGTAAGGGTAATCTCGGGGTATTTAGGAACATTTACCTGGGCCACTTACAAACCGAATAAGATGGCATTATTTTTGATTTCATGTCTAAGTTTGAATTTTCTGATCAATTGAACATGAAGTTTTTCTGACTGGATATTCGTCTTAGGTACTGAACTATTGTTTGATTTCTGGAATTTTTCTTGTGGTTTGGCAACTGCATGCTTAGGTTTTCTGAATTTAACCATGATTGCTATGTCGTATGAGTAACAGGCGAGCATGACGTTATGATTGGAAGAAACATTTACGTTGGGAAAATCGTTTACTTAAATGATATAGAAGATCGGTCCTAATATACATCGTTGCGGAACTCCTGCGAGGATATTTTTTGGTACTAGAAACAGCATCTCCGTGTTTCGACTTTCTAGGAAATATTTTAAAATGAGTATGATATGAGTTCCATGTCAATAAATTTGAAGTTCTGTACGCCAGAGGCGATCAAAAGCTCTGGCCACATCTGCCATCAGTGCTGCAGTACTCATCTGATTATGCAGCGCAGAAGAGATGAATTCTATTATTGGTATAAGTTGGGGGGAGAGCGGTTGAAAGTCCCTTGCAGAAACCGTGTTCTTGAAAAGAGATGCAGCCTAATTTGGCTTTGATTCTTTTGTAGGTAAGTTTTTTTTTCAGACTTTTGCTACGGGTCAAGAGCAGGCTAATAGGTCTACAGCACGATGGAGTTTCTTGGAGCTTACCAGGTTTCTGAACGAGATAGATAGATGGACGTTTCCATGCATGTTGGAAGTAGAATTTGTGTAGGCATACCTTAAAGATGCTGATGAGTTTGGAAACTATACTATTAGGCAGATATTTGAGCATCCGGTTATTAACTGCTTCACTACTTGGAGCAATCTTAAGAGTGACAGTCCTAATAATTTCTTTAATTTCCTGTGGAGTAGCAAAATTTAGAATATTATTCATGTCATTCATTATTCATGTTTATTTATAAAATTTTAAATATTCTGCTCTGTTGTAAGGTCACTCAGGAATGAATTGCCGAGAGAGCAGAATCGCGAACAATTCAGCTTGCTTGTTCATCACTTGTGTAAATAAACCTATTATCTCCTCTGATAAGTTGTTGTAGTTGCCGCTTTGTTTGAGGCTTTTGACGACTTTCTAGATGGAATCTTCTTCTACGTTCATATTTTCTATTTCATTGTTCCAGGTTTCTGTTCGCAGTTCTTGGACCAGATGTTTAAGTTTCCTATTCAGCATGCTAGTGTTGATTTTGATAACTAGTTCCAAAATTTTGTTAAATTATTGACGAAATCTGTTGCGTTTGCAATGATTTCCATAGGGCTATGCATAGGAGTTTAGTTCTATTTAAATATTTACTGATCTTATCAGAACCATAATTTCGAGTACTTCTGAGCATATTTGTAATTAGAGCAATTGCGTGATCTATGTTAGATTCTGAGGGATCAGTATTAATCTTAGCAGCAATACTGTGAAACAAATTTCATTCTCTCACTTGTGCTGGGAGCAAGTCCTTGGGCTTACTAACATCTAAGTGTGCTGTCACTCCAAATTTTAAGATTTAAATCAATGCACAAAATGAATATAAAATGGCATCTTTGTTTTAAACTTTATTATTCAAATACAGACACATATATATTTCCGTTTTTGGAGTCCCACTGAATTGGCATCTTTGACGGCGACCAAACTAATCATATGCTTGCTACTAGTTTATGATGGTACCTGTATTTTTATTCTTAGTTATGTGGAACAAAATTAAAAAAGTTTGAGAACCCTTGTCATAGATAACAAACAACTTCCTGATGATCAAAATCCCTGCTGGGTCTCAATCTGACAATAATGTTTTTCAGGCCGAATTCATGGGTCTATAGGTCACTTACTGATAATTTTTGTTAATGAGAATTGAGCAATGGAAAGCATTAAAATGATATTTTCAGTATGCCCTGAGTGTTAATTGTGTGTCACATGTAATTCAAAACAGTTTTGAAAAACATATGTTGCTGACTTGAGTGTTCATAACTTGAGACACCTTTCGTAATCCGAGTCGTTTCATGTTCAAATAATGCGTTCACAAACTGAACTGTTTGGTAAGCGAGTCGCTCTTGATACGAATTTCTACTGCGTTTGATCATTGCCAGATTCCCTCTCCCCTGAATATTAAATATGTGAATCTTACAGCTATGGACCAGTTGAGGAAACTATCTAGTTTCATTTAGAAACGCAATGAGCTCTTTTAGTAAGTAAACACATATTAGGGATTCAGGTGAAATTTTAATGCAGTAGAATTTCGATATTCGAAACTTCGGTAAATCGAGCTGCGTGTGACCTCAACAATGTCGAGTTGTTAAGGTCGTTGAACACTAATAGGATTCTAATCATTACGAACGGTCTGGCTGCATAAGCGTTTCTGTGGCTTTATATGAAACGTGAAAACGAAATACAGGGTGTTTATAAAGTCCCGGACCTATTTTGATGTTTAATAACTCATAAAATAATGAAGATATAAACAAACTTATGGCATTTATTGATGGAATAACTTATATATTTTCCTTTTCTGGTTTGAATATCTTTACTTTTGTAAATATCGTCTGTGCGTGTGATTAATTTCAGATAATTTCATTTTCCAGTCTAAATATCGGTGCTTTGCTAAATATCGTTTGCTTATTAATTGCATTTTTCTCGCTTTTGTTTATGGCAACTATGGCAATTTATGTTTACTTTTGATGTGTTTGTTCTAGTACTTTTGTATGTGATGTTTTATTCGACCGGATATTAAGGAGAATGCATATACCACAAGAGAAAGCACAGATTTTATAGTGGTTCATAGAAAATAGACCTGGCGTGAAATTGAATATCGACTTGATATTCTCTGTGCGACGAAGGGGGCACACGTGGAAGTTTATTGACAAGGGTCATGAAACTTTTTGAGTCCATCTAACATTTATATTATTAATTTTAATCTATCTTTATTATTTTATGAGTTATTAAACATCAAATTGGATCCGGGACTTTATAAACACCCTGTATTTTTCTCAGAGAATCTTAACGAAGACATAACATTCACTAGCATTTCTGTGGCTTTATGTGAAACGTGAAAGCGACATAGTTTTTCACAGAAAATCTTTCGAAGATATTCACTGAATAGGGAGCTTTTATTTGTATTCTAAATCGAACTGAAAGCTCCTTCCAAAGAAATGTATTGAAAAAAGTTTAATTTAAAAGCAAAATTTTATTACTTTAGTAGTGCAAGCAACTCTTAATTCCTGGCTTTTATTGATGGGGAGAGGGAAATAAAGTAGAGAGAAAATTTCATCAAATTCTTAAATTGCTGATTAAAGGTTACAATTTAAAATGATCAAGAACGATTAACTTTGAATTATTACCTGAAATCGGACATCAAAGTCAGGTTTTTATATTACGAAAAATGAAATTTTTCTTATAAAAATGGCTTCTTAATTATCTAGTTTAACTTTTTAAGAATTACTCTTCTTTTTCAGGAACTTTTTCTAATTTTCAGGATATGAGGAATGGTAGTATAAACTCAGAATCAACTGCTATACTCACATAATGTAAAAATTAAATAGTTTAAAAGACTAGAATATGTTAATTCTATTTACAACAGAAATGAATTTTGTCATTCAGAGGCTCATATTCAGAGTAAAGAATCCATCGATTTATGACAGCACACTTTATTTAAACAAATAACGAATGAATATGAGCACACAGCAAATCATATTAACCATCACACAGAATATTACATCACCTCCTTACGCTCGAATGATGGATATGCCCGTTGAAGCGACAGTTGCGCCACCATCATTATTACACATGCACATAACAAAAAAAGTTCGCTCGCCTCCACCCAACAGATTTAATTATTATGATTATTATTTTTAGTTCAAGGGGATTTGAATCCCAAAGGACTATTACTCTCGTTTTGGCGTTTTGCGTCGTTTAACTTTTCAATTTACTGCTTATTTTATTTATTAATATCTTTTTGACGTAGCTTTCTCTTCAAAAATTGTCTGCGTTGCACGGGAAAATAAAAAGGAATTTTAATTTACAATTCTAAATAAATAGCCAAATAAATGTGAAATTCGTAACAATATTCTCTAAAACTTTAACGAATTTTTCATTAACAAACTCAAAGATTTCAAAGCCAGCAATACCAACGTTGTACAGAAAAACATTTTTATCTCCAGCGCGTGAGAGCGTGTACCGAAATTTCTAAAGCTATGCTCAATTTAAAATTATTTTGCGATATTGCTGTTGAACTGAATTTTATGGTTTAACCCTTTCGTGGGCCATTTATTTTTCTTTTGAATTCCTCCCAGTTTTTTATGTTTTATTAACAATTAAGCAATAACATTTAAGGAAATGCATTTTATTTTGCCGAATTTTATTTTTACATTTAAATTTCAGGGGTGGGAAGTATCCTTCCCACGGAACCATTTACAGTCATAAAGAAAATTAAATTTAATGGTGATTATTTGCCATGAAAAGATGAGAAGCATGTTCCAATGCATAAGGGTACATCACATTCTGCACAGATGCAGCGGGTCCTCTTTTCTTTTCCTTTTGTGCTACATTTCCTACATCGTCTATAGTTGGAAACCATCTTTGGCATATGATTTCCCACACTGGCTAAGCGCACATCATCCGGAACTGCACACTTCTTTGCTTGGAAGCTAGCAGGACGTCCTTTCCTTTTTCTTGAGGAATATCCGTCTATTAGCTGACGAGCTAATGCTATACGGAATGTTAGCTGGTCTAAATTTCTGTTTCTTTTGTTCACTTGCCACAGTATGAAACTATTTATGATGCCAAGGTCAAGAAGAAAATAAAAGATACGATGCCACCATTTTACAGATCTTCTTCCTATTTGGTATCTTTCTTTTCTTTGATCGAAGCGATCAACTCCTCCCATTACATCGTTATATACCGCAACAGCTTTTGGACAAGGGACTTCTGCTTTAGTACCATCTTTTTTTGTTCGATGTACAGATGTCATAAATGCTGGATTATGTGCAGTGGTCAACAAGGTAACAGCCTTATTGTCCATCCATTTTATTGCAGCAACACCTTCCTTAGTTAGGAATTTTGATTCTCCCCTTTTTAGTTTGTCATTAGTTTTCAGCATTTGTGGTAGACCCTTCCTTTGCGGTTTCACAGTCCCCACAGAAAATAGACCACTTGCAAGTAGTTTTTTTGCAAGCCTAAATGATGTGAAATAGTTATCATGGGCTATAAGGCGACCTGTGTGTTTCACATCTTCTGTTAGTTTAGTAACTACTGTTTCCCCTAAATTTAATTTTTTAGCCTTATTATCAGACGTTTCCTTCCCACAATAAATTTCAAATTTCTGAATATAACCTGTCTTAGAGTCTGCTAAACACCAAACCTTGTACCCTCTTTTGATAGGCTTCATTGGCATATACTGCTTCAATGAAGTTCTCCCTTTGAAAGCTATCATACATTCATCTATTGATAAAGTCGATGAAGGTTCATAGGCTTTACATATGGAATCATTGAGTTGTGAGAGGATTGGTCTGACCTTATGAAGTTTATCATGACCAGGTTGTCCACGTGGTGGATTTGTGCTGTTATCATTCACATGTAAAGTCTCAGTTATTTTTTTGAACCTTTTTGCAGTCATTACTCTAGCTACTGATTGAACATTTAGAATAGGGTCTGTGCTCCAGTAGTTTTTTAGTTCAGGCAGTTGATGTATTCCCATGAGTATATGCATACCTATCCATGCTTTCAATTCTTCTGATGTGATCTCTTTCCAGTTCAAAATAATGTCTTTTGTATTACTACCCAATCTCTTATTTTTCTTAGGTTGATTTGCATATGAATTTGTTTCGTCAACAATATTCTGTAAAATTTCTTCAGTAAAAATTGTTCCAAAATAATCCTTTTCCTTGTCAGTTGAATTGAATGATATTTTCAGATTTGGCTCATTATTGAAAGAAGAATCAATGTTGTCAAAGAAATCTACTTCATTGCTCCATTCTTCATTCATTTCATCATCACTTTCAGAAGAATTGTTGACATCAGGTTCAATCTGCAATACTTCATCAGCAGAGGACAGTCCCTCAGTCGTCACACAATTACTTCCAGAACTTGTGCTAGGTTTATCTAAATTTTCTAGCGATTGTAATTCTGAAAATGCATCATCATCAGCTTCTACTTCAGAATCATCTGGGTCACTAGGGAGGCTAAACAGCATATCCAAAGCAGCTGATGTGGACAAAAACTTTTTCTTACTCATCTGAAAGTTATGAGAAGAAGCCGAGAATAATTTTTTTTTTGAACTACGATCGTTAAAATTATTTCACTTTTGATTTAGTATTTATTATTCAAATTAGATAGTTACTGGCATAAATTGTGCAGAAATGCAACAAATATGTAAATATAGTTACAATAAAAAAAATATTTTCTTTATTTATTATCTAAACATAATACTTACAATCTAACTATTCTAATTTTTCAATAGTATACAAATTGCACTTGTCTTTTATATGATACAATAGCATTTTCACATTTCACCTATTATTTATTATACAATAGCTACTGGCACAAAATGTACAGAATTATACAGAATAAGAAAATGTTATTACAATAAAAACAGTGTTTTACTCACGTTTGCAGCAGAATCGTTGAGCAGTACAAATGTCACATCAAAACAGAATTAGTAGAACAAATCTCACATAAAGCTTTCAAGCATTCGAAACCAAAATTACCGCCAATTCCATTCAGTCGATTGAACACTAGATGGCAGCACAAAATTGAAGCGGGAAATTCCGTTCCCAACGTTCTAATAGCAGCATCAATATATTATAATGGGAATTGCGCTTCCCACAGGTGTATTTTGTAGGATCTTGTAGGTGGGAAGCAATCTTCCCACGGCTCACGAAAGGGTTAAGTGCGAAGAACATGGTATTTAATAAATAAAGGTATTTAATAAAAATAATAATACACAAAATGTTAAATAAACGCCCCTTTGGACGTAATTAAAATCTGAAACCTTTCAGATTTTTTTTGTATTATTATTATTATTATTAATATCAAATAATAATATATTAAGTTTATTTAAAGCATCGATCAAAATTGAAATTTTCAACACTTCTAATAAGAAAATATTTGAGTTGCAAAGTATAGAGCTAACGCGTATTATAGTACGCTTTACACTAAACAATGAGACTATAAGCAATCGATAGATTTAGAAAATTGAGAATAGTATTCAGATTCATTACATCATGTCAACTTAAAACTGCATATCAAGATCGTCAGGAAATTATTCAAAAGATACGTTTAAAGAGGAAAAAAGAAATTTTGAAAGGTTTCAGATTTTAAATTATGTTGAAAGGAGAGTTTTTTTTAACATTTCGTGCGTTAGCTTTATTTATTAAATTCAGTTCAAGAGCAGTATCGCAAAATAATATTAAATTGAGAATATCTTTAGAATTTCCGATACACAGTCTCACGCGTTGATTGTATTTTGTAGGATCTTGTAGGTGGGAAGCAATCTTCCCACGGCTCACGAAAGGGTTAAGTGCGAAGAACATGGTATTTAATAAATAAAGGTATTTAATAAAAATATATGTTGAAAGGAGAGTTTTTTTTAACATTTCGTGCGTTAGCTTTATTTATTAAATTCAGTTCAAGAGCAGTATCGCAAAATAATATTAAATTGAGAATATCTTTAGAATTTCCGATACACAGTCTCACGCGTTGAAGATAAAAATGATTTTTCTGTACAACGTTGCCATTGCTCGCTTTGAAATCCTTGAGTTTGTTAAAAAAATATTCGTTAAAGTTTTACAAAATACGAAATTGATAATAAAACAAATTCCAAATTTGAAATTTGTGCTTCCAGATGCACATATTCGCATCAAATCTTGAATGATGCAGGCTCTAGGAAAGATTGATTGTTTTATCACAGTGCGAGAAACATACATACATTTATGCAGATTCTTCATTATTTAATTTCTTCAAATATAATACAGGGCGATAATATTTGGTGGCAACAACTTGAAAAGTGAAGCGGACATTCAGAGTGATTCGACGCAAAACGAAAACAATAGTCCTTTAGGGAAAAAAGCCCATTTGGATTAAAAATATTTACATTTTAGAACTAGTTTATGAAGAAATTATATGAGTGGTTCTATATAGACTTTTATATTTATAATTACAATTGCAACAATTTAAAGGTGGATATTTATGCAGTTTAAGAATACACATTTTTTAAAGTAAAGCTTTTTCAAACGATAATCATGAAATAAATACATTTTTATTCTAGTATTTAAGAATTCGTCAAAACTGTTAACATTGGAACAAAATAATTCTATACTGTAGGAAAATGCTCATAGAAGATCAGGAAATGTCTTTTAAGTTCCATCCTTGGCAAATGACGTCATTATTATCCAAAATTCGAGAAGTAAGTAGAATATTTTTGTTGCTAGAACATTTATTTGGATAAGCATGAAAGAGAATTTTGTCATTTTTATTTTTATCGCTACTGCTTTATTGTTTTAGCCTTTCCTCATATATAATAGTTATTGCAATTATGTTAATATTAATGTGGATTATATGTGCGTATATAATTCTAATAGCAGTTTCAAACAATAAACATAATATTCTGCAATTAATTACCAGGTTAATTAGATGTGTAAAATGTTACTTAAATTAGTCTTTCTTTTAAACATTTAGTCTCATAAGTTGCAAAAGAAAATATTATTTTATTAAAAATAACACACACACCAGATATTAGTTCCAAAAGCTAATTTTTATTAAAAATTTTAATATTATGTGATATAATTTATTCATAATATGTGATATAATTTATTGATATTATTGACATACTATGCGATATAGTGATATTTAATTTTATACTATGAAAGATAAAATAACTCTCCGAATAAAGATTATTAGAAGATAATAAGACTACAAAGAAATCGGGGCAGTTTTTCATAAATCTATAGGCTTAGTTTCGAAGGTTTGAATATAGAACCCTCTTCTTCAGCTGCTGGCGTGATAACGACGAAAGCGAAACCTGTCAATAGACCAGAAAGTTTGAGAAAGTTTCTCTAAGGAAAGAAACAAAATTACCGGCGTCATCTATTAATAAAAAATGAAAATAGCTATGAAATAATTTCCTTAAAATCTAGAGGTAAAGCTGGATTGGAATTTGAATTATTGACTAGGATTGAAATAATTTTATGAATGTGAAACGCCTTAAGAAAATCTAATTCGCCAAAGGAAAATGACTTCTGAATAATTTTGGTTGCAGAAAAATTAAAGTAGGATTTTCGCTAACAATGTTGAGAAACAGAGGATTTACGTTGTACTGTTTACTTTATTTTTCTTATATTTATTTTAATTTGGAATAAGCTTTTCTTTTATCTTCTTGTCCTACTTCCTACGTTTCCCAGCCAGAATGAGTTTTCAGAATTTGGATTTATGTAAAAGGAGGTAGAAACGAGTATTTAAGCTGAAGTCTGGGTCACTTCAAGAGAAGAATGTAATAGAGCGTGTTCTTTCTTTCCTCCATGTTGTTTCTGCGAGTCGAAGCTTAGTGTTATTTGGTCTACTGTTACTTGCCGCTAGTATAAGCCGGTGATCTTAAATAATGGCCAACTCTGTCAGTTAATTCTGCAAAGCCCAAGTGGAGGTTTATTGTAAGACCGAGAAAGGGCCATCTGCTAACTTATTTTGAGTTAGAATAATGTGTAAATTTAACCCTTCCGTAGACTTCTTACTTACAAGAACTTAGCGAATAGTCGCTACACAGTTCTTCAATATTCTAGCACTCAAGGACTTTAATTTAGCTAAAATATTACAATGTGTTTCGTTTTTCCTAACATGTGTCTCATGCTCCTTAGTGCGAAATTTTAAGGCTTACTTAGTTTGACCAAAATAGATACCAAACCACATTGGTAAGAAATATTGTATGTATCCTAGGCGTTCATATTCGGAGTGCAGTCTTTAAGAATGGAATTGCGAATTGCACTGATAGAAGGAAAACGACAGGAACGTTAATTTCTGTAAAATGAGAACAATTTTATAGCTAACAGATGAGAAGAAAGGAGTGATTACAGAACTCTAATAATCTCCTAAAGCGAGAGAATACTTTTTATCGCGTTGCGATAAGAATTTTTTAACCGCTTAGTCAAGAATATACAAGGTGAAAAGCCTTTATCAATGAAAACTGCTTATCAGTAAATTAATTCTTGATGTAGAGCCAACTTGGAATGTTCTGAAAATGAAGGAATAAAAGAAACCTTACCTTTATTTAGTCGAATGATAACATTATAGTGTGATGGAAGGCAAAATATGAAAGTTAACGGTACACAATAGTACTAAAATTGGATGTATTTCGTATGAGTTTCGAATGTTCCTATCGAGGAACAGAAGAGAATTGGATATTTTAAGTACAAAATTGAGCAGAATAGCAGGATCACGGAATTCATTATAGAGAACACATTGAAGGTTCTACATTCAAACCTTAGAAAATAGTCCTGCACGTTTAGCAAAATTAAGCTAATTCTTATTTCGTTAAGATCTAATAATATTGATATTTTTATTACATTTTGATTTTTAGAATGCCGTTTTCCTTTAACTAGATTAAATTTCCATTCTTGTTCTCTGTTATAACTTTCTAAAATATTATCTACTTTTGTTGCGTTTGCGAGATATTTATCACCTAGCTAGAATAAAATAAAGGAAGTGTCCAATCTTTTTCAAGATTAATAATAATAATAATAGACTTTTTCATATAAAACTTAAAGCATGTTAAATAGTATTATATAATAAAAGTTTTAAAAATATGAATATTTCAATTAAAACTGTTTCCAGTATTCTTTCGGCTTATAGAATATACACAATGAACTTCCTGAAAGAGCAATTCATCACTTATGGGACACAGGCGTTGCAAATGAAATTCTGAATGTTTCGAATCAGGTATGAATAGAAGTGTTAATTTATGTTGAGATTTTATGCATAATTGTCAATACCAATAACATTTTTCATAAAATGATTTAATTTAAACATGTAATATAATTACCGATAGTTTAAATGAAAAATTTATTTGCTTTTATAGAATATTGAATCGGATAAGGTACAAAAAGTAAAACATTACCTATGCAGTTACCTGGACATACATATTTATCAGGTAAGTTACGGTGAACGTATACTTATCAATAACTTTTATGCAGTAGAATCTCTTTTAACTGGGAGCAAGCGAGCTCCTAAATTTCGAACAACAGATTTTTCTTTTCTCCGGATAGCCTGTAACGATCTTAAGTTTAATTATCGTTTATTTTATTTTAAAACTTTACTATCATCTCTTATTTTCCACTTCCGGCCAGAATTAACACGTGAATATGTTTATGCAAACTGCACTTGTAACGCTTAAGTATTTAAGCTGTGGCTTTTTGCCAAGCGTAGAGAGTAGCAGGAAGGAGAGAGAGCCCTCTTGCTACGAGTCTTCACGCGAGCTTGCCATCGGTTACTGTCCGCCTTTAAGGCCAGAGGTTTAACTCTCTTGAAAGTTAAAGACGTATTATAGTTTTTCGCAGTTTGCGTACTACAGGCGTAGTCATTTAAAAGGCCAGTCTTAATGCTAAGTCATCTGTGTAAAATATTAAAAGTTAGCTATTGTTTAAATTTCAGTTAGTTAGTAGTCTTATATTCTTTTACGTTCAGACCGCAAGTGGTTGGTCTTTGTATCCCGAAGTTCGGGAACGTTTGCAAAATCGATAAGCAAAATAAAGGGTAATTTGAACCCTTTCTTATCTTTGTTGTATCTTCTACACACGCACGAACATAGCTTTTAGTAAGTAAGCTCCCTCTTCCTACTCAGGACTCCAGCCATGTTTGCAAAATCAACTAAAAGATACAGTAGTCATGATAAGTTGAATACATATTTTTAGAACTTACTTGTTCCTGCTTTGCCATCCCATCTGTAGAAACTGTAGCACACGAAATGCTGGTCTCTTTTTTGATATATCAGCTATACTTAAATATCAATGATATCAAAAATCGTGTAGATTATTTTAGATATACGAGGACGTTGCATTCATTTTATCAATTCTAGATTATAAAGTTAATTACTTAAACTCTTGATGAATGGAGTATTTTAATTATCATCTAAAACATACATTCGGAAAAAAAACCACTTTAAATATAGTTCCTAAAGAATTATTCATCTGTCAACCAGCTGGACAGTTTTTTACTTAAATGTAATATTATTATAGCAGTACATTCAATTTAATGTACAGTAAAGGCATAAATTTGTTTGTAATGCATATATAAACAATGCCAATCATTGCCCATTCACAACACCTAGCTTCACACAAATTATTATACTATGAAGAAGAGTATTAAATTTATAGTAGTCGTTGGAAAAGATTCCTGCAGTTTTGAAGTCATTTTGTCTGGAAGCATTCTTTCTTTTATATTATCAAAAAGATCCTGAGAACTGGCATCATTAAAGATTGAACGATTCTTACATCAAAACCTCTGCTGTTGTTGGTCGCATATTTTATTGCATATTAACTTTTGGAATGCCCTGTATTTCGAATGACTGAAACATTTACGCAACCTAAACATGCTTTCTACAAAAAACGAAGTATTTTTATTAATTTTTTCAGATATATATTCTACCGATAATTAAATATTTTATAGAAAAATTTCATTATTTCTAGAGTATTGCAATAGTCTCTTAAAATTGACTTTTAACAACTTAAATTTGAAACGTTTACACGTGCTTTGTGTAATTTGATTAAGTTCACGGTAATAAGTATGCAGGCATAGAAATAATGTGCCTTTAGTTTTACTTTTTATTATATTTTGTTTCTAGAAAAAAGCTTGGCCTGAAGTGGAGACGAACGAAAAACTTCAAGGCAAAAACTATAACTACATTATTGAAGGGTAAGATTTATTATTTTTGAACACAGCTTCACAGTGCAAAAATAAACAGAAAAAAATTCATGTAGATTTCTTTGTATAACATATATATATATAATCATTTCCCTCTAGACAGCCAATATTATATTTATGGAAGAATTCTAACAATTAAAACTCATTATAGGCTAATTTAAAAACCGAAACTTTTCAGATACAGAGATTTTGCACACTTACTTTAATAGCGAAATTACCTTTTTACTTCCTTCTACGAAGTAAAGGAAGTATGGTAATCCAGAAAAATTTCCGGTATCATATTTCAACGGAAATATCCATTTTATCCCTTCCAGAATTCATTCAGACGACACTTTTGCGTGGCTTTTATACGTACGACAGAATAAAGAAATCTTTTTGCTAAGGCAGATTGCTAAATGACATTAAAATTAATTGAAAAGGGATTTTTTCATGAGGTCTTTACGTACTTACATATGTATGTATATATCTCTCATAGCTCAGCCGTGAAACGTTGAAATTTTATATCTAGGACTGCTATAACATCTAGTTGTGCACTTCCTTTTTTATTGCAAGTCTTCAATACCAAACGTACATATATATATATGTAAATAAAGAATACATACTGGTTTCCGAACATTAAGAAAAAATCACAAAAATGGCGATAATTCGTTCCAGAATAAGCCAATTCCTATAAAATTTGAATATGTTGTCGAATAAGAATTGCTCAGTAAAACTGCGGTATGCAAATTAGTAGCGCTGCAGTCGAAATGCGTCACCTGCAAGGAGCATAAAATTCCGTGTTTCAGAGCAAGCTTGCAGATTTCGCTGTGATACTGAGATAAGAAATGTGGGATATCCAATTTGTGACAATGACCTATAGAGGTAACATTTGCCCGAAGAACTGAGATGGAGAGCTATTGAGAAACTAGAGGCAGAACAAAGTTACACAGAAGTGGCCAAATGACTAAATGTGAGTTCTTTTGTGGTTCATAGACTTTGGCAACAATTTGTAAGCACAGATTCCGCATCCAGGAGTTTCAGCAAAGGACGGTAAGCGCTGCGACGAGTGGCTGATGACCGATATTTGTTGTTATGCACACGAAAGAATAGAACCTCAGTTCCGACTCAACTGAGATCCTCCCTTGCTGAAGTCACGAGAAGTTTGGTGTCAATGTCAACCGTGCATAGAAGGCTTCATACGGAGGTCTGTACCCTACGAGCCATTTGTTTGCCGCTCACGTGACGTTAGAGAAGGGAATGTTTGTGGTGGGCACTTCAACGTATCCACTGGACAGCTGATCAACGGAAGGTTGCTCTCTTTACTTATGAGTCCAGGTAGTTTGGAAAAGACTTGGAACTCGCATCCATCAAACATCTGTGAAAGAGATGCATACGGAGAAGGTTGTGTCTGTGTTTGGGGCTGTATCCCTTTGGGTGGACGCACACACATCCTTGTCTTTCCAAGTGGAAACATGAACGCTTAGGCCTATAGAGGTGAAATCTTTGATGCTTATGTCACCTATTGCCCTGACAGAAGGGCAATAGGTGATAATTTCCTGCTACAGGACGAGAACGTAGACCTCACAAGACTCGCATCATGGCTGATTATCTTTCGCAGCAAACAATTCAGCGTATGCAGTGGTCACTCGCTCGGTGGATACGTTGAAGTGCCGATCTCAAACGTTGTCGTCTATGACGCGACATGAGCGGCACACAAATGGCTGGTCGCTACAGACCTCCGTCGTGAAGCCTTCTACGCATGGTTGACGTTGACACCAATTATATCGAGCAATGACGTTGACCTGAATCCTATCGAGCATGTTTGGGATGCTTTAGGAAAACGTATAGCTACTCTGAATTATCCTCTTCAGATCCTTGCCACACTTGCAACTGCTTTGCGAAAGCAATGGCTTTCATTTCCTACGGAACTGATAAACTGCATAACTGACAGCATAAAACATCGCTGTATGTGTTGTATTGCTTCTAGGGGAGATCATGCACCATATTGAAGGTAATTTTCCGTATCAAACTGACACATGCGATTTGTTCATTTTACACATATGATAATTTTTATAATATCACAATTGTCTGGTAATTTCTTTTCAAGTTATTTTATACCTTACTGTGCATTCTATACTGTGGGCCAGTTTCATTAAATTCTACATGTAACATTTTGAGTAATCTTCATTTTTGTGATTTTTCCTTAATTAACGATAACCAATATATATATATATATACTGGTTATTACCTTTACCCAGCCTTTATTTTCTCAATCCTTGGTCGTAGTCATATATTTTCAATTACAGAAATATTTTAAATGACGAAAATATTCATGTTCTGGCCGTGTCAAATTAATAAAAAAATTTAAAAAAATAATTTTCGACCAATAACGAAATTTAACTATACATATAATAACAGTTTATCTATGTAGTTAGTCTAACTATAAATATCTAACGCCAGTTTATTGTTGTAAATATCTAACAATATTTAATACCAGTTTATAATTGCAGCAAAAGCTGTATATCATTTAATAGGCCGAGGAAGGAAGTCATGTGGTATCCACATTAGGTCGTTTTTTATTACTTTTTTATTACAGTTGTTTCCGCCCACTTGTATGTAACAAAAGCAAATATATTTTAGAATATTAACGAAAAAGTGTAAATTATTCAAAATTATTAGATAGAAATTTATTTTTTAATGAAGAAATTTGTGGACAAATTTTCCATCCCAAATTAACTAAATTAAAATAAAACGTTTTAATTTTCTGGGTTTTAAATAAAATCATTCGACGTCCTCGAAAACTTAAGAAGAAATCCTGACACTGATGAAACGATCAATCGATAGAGTGTTATCGAAGTTTCAATGCTTTCAAAAGTTCACTCCTCTAGCCTATATGACACCTATATGAGCATAAAGGCTGCGATTGCACAGTTATGTATTGCGGGATTTCGATAACTTTTTTTTTGTTGCACTGAGATTTTCTTAGCTCACTTTGATTTTAGAGATTTCAGAGAAAACATATAGCATTAAAAGGATTTAAAAGACTTCTGCAAACTTTGTCCTTTAAATAATATTATTCGTATCGTTAAAAATCATGAAAATTTAAATTTTAACATTTAGCTAAATGCACCGTATAGTTTGTTTTCAGTTGCTTTAGTCAATGTCGTGAAAGAGGATGCATATTAAAGAATTATTGTAAAATTTTATAACAATATCTTAACATAACTTGATTTTTCCCGTTAAGGTGTCGAAAGTTTTTAAAATCTAAGCGCGTTTTCACGGAACAATGATTTTAATACAGCGCGAACGATTAGTGAAGGTTGCGAAACAATCAGAAAATTAAGAGAAAATCTGAAATTAAAAGAATCAGAAAGTAATGCTTTGTTAATAATATGACGGAGAATAAAATGATTAATTTTTTTCCCTAGAAGCAAATCATCAAGAATTCGAGTTCTCGAAATCAAAAGATTAGTGGATGCCATTGCTCAACAGCTAGTGATTCTGGTATTTATATTTTGGCTTTCTTTTTTTTAAATATGTTAGTTTCCAGGAACTTATGTTTCTACATTTTTAAAATTTAATTTTAACAAGTTCGTCAAAATTACAAATGAAGTAATCTAAATGTTTTGTAATTTGCATGATATGAAATTTGTTATTTTATTTTTTGCTTTGCCATATATGTATTTTATTGTGTATATTCCTATTTAAACCACTTTTCTTACAGCTTACTGATTTTGTAAGTAAAAAATAATTCCTAACTCGGACCTTGGCTTTTCAGCTAGTACTCGACAACGATCTCTGTCAGACAACCCAATAAAATCTTGAAACCATAACTTGTATTTTGCGCAGGACTACTATTTGCAAGGTTATTAAGATCACATCAAATGCACAGATGGTAACCAAGCACACCAGTAAGGCTCCATAATAAACATATTTGAGAATCCGCTTGACCTCGACTATGATGCTAGTTTTGAAAATAGTTCAGGCCGATTTTGAAATGAAAGTTTGCCACCTCTATAGCTGTAGGTAACTTATATCGAAATGGGGTCTTAAATAAAGAACCCTAAATTTCTTCCTAACCAATTTTACAAGGAGATTTAGCTTATATACATAAATAATGGACTTTTGGAAAAGTCAACAACAGAAGCTGATTGAGGTAACTGAAAACCAGCCTCTGCTAGACCATCCACCAGGTCATTTTCAATAAGTGACACACTGACCGAGACCCATTGTAAAGAAACCTGTCTTTCACTTTCCAAAAGAAAGTTAAGAACAATCTGGCAGTCCGTAAGCAGATTTTTTACTAAGGCCAAAGGAAGTTGTTTCTGGTTAGTGGAGGGCGCCGGGACACATGCCTGTTTACCTCTGTCAGACATCAGGCGTCCCCGTCATCCGTCACCAATCAACCAACCAATCAACCAACCAACCAACCAATAAACCAACCAACCATTAACGGTTACAGAAGAAAGAGCTGCAACGATAGCCTAGGTAATTGGTCTCATTCTCTTGCCAAAGTCTTCAAGAGCTAACGGAACAGCAGTCAATTCACCACGAAAGTCAACAGCTGTACTGAGATTAAAATATTATAAGTATAACCGGTTGCCTATCTATACTATCTCAGGGTTTTTAATGCCTTTCACAGCGAAATCATCCATGTAGACCTGCTGCCGATTTACAGAAGGGTATCTTTCCGCAATTGCTGGAACAGCAGACTTCCCGAGAGTAGTATCTGTGAAAAATTTCTTACTTCAGTGAAAATCAGGTCTATATTGGATTTGTATATTGATGATTTTACGATAGATGGTTGGTTTTAACAAAGGACTTCTATCACAGATGAAAACGTCAAATTTGACTGCTAACACGTTTGCCAAATCCGAAAAACATTTCTGAGTTTTTCATGTAAGTCAACCAGGTATATATTTCAGCTAAAAAGTATCACGTCTCGGAAGTTTTTCAAATAGTTTCAAAGTAGATCTTTGCTTCCAGTCAGGAAATGGTTGAAACAATAACTGAAGTTGCATAGCTTCAGTTGAGATGGAATGAGAAACGCCCGTAATTATTTTAAGGAAATTATTTTGAACAATTCTGCATTTCCTTGGATGCTCTCAGGTTATGTAAACAATAGATTCCCTCCGTATTTAACAGCAAGTTATAGATGGCGCAAAGGAAATCCTGTGAAACACCCCTATTCACCCCTGAAAGTCGTGGTAATTTATGTCTGAACTCAACAGTCTCGACAGTTGTATAAGAATACCGCTATACACTCGAATTCAGTCTGGAATTCAAAGTGATTCCTCGGTAAGTAGTGTTTTTAGTTATTTGACTTCATCCATACAGAAGGGACGTATCTTTATGTCGTTTACTTGAAATAAAACACAATAATTAATTTGATTAATATTTATAATAATTTCATTCTCTCTTGACATTAATAAAATACTACTAACAGTCTTATTGAAGGATTCCTGTCAGTGGATCATACCACGAAGTTATTTGTAAACAGAAGAGTATATTCCAATCTGTAATCATAATTTTTTTACTTCATCATTAATTATCATGTTGAACAGGATCAGACTTATCATTGAGCCATTAGGCTATCCTTGCCAAGTTTGTCTAAAAAGGGATGCTGAAACCACGACTTGTTAGAACCACTGAACCTGGTTTTAATAAGACATGTATCGAAGAAAGGCATTATCTAATTATACAGATTTCCACATTCTATTCTGAAATTTATAATCTCTTTAAGAATAATTTTTCTCCACATTCTATCAGAGACAGTATGAATATCAGTACATATAGCAATCGCACTCTTATTACACTGAAAATCATCTTTAATTCATTCGGTTAGTCTGGCTGCCTCTTCCACAGTATTCCTATTTTTCTGAAACACATCTGATTGTCAGAAAAACAATCATATTTCTTACACATGAACAAAAAACCCATTAATTATCGGGGGTTGTATTAATGTACACAAGACAGGCCGATAACCTGAGAGTTCACCAGGAATTTTACCATTTTTGAAGATTGGGATAATTTTTGCATTTCGCCATTCGTTTGGAAGGTCCAAGTTAGTTTTAAATCTCAATTGACATTTCACCAACCTGCAGTAGTAAATCGGATAAGCTATTATCAGGACCAAGGCCAGTAGAATATTTATTGAAGGCAATCTTTCTGTTTGAAATAATCAGGTTATTGGGATTCTTGTTGGGAAATCTACATTCGCCCTTGCGTCTGCATAGTTCTGAAGAGTATAAAAAAATGAAACGATGTATAATCCCTCAGCAAAACCCACAGCTGTGTGCCATTCTGGATAACAGCCTTGTAGCCAATCCAAGTAACTATGGTTCTCTCCGTCGTGGCGCGGAAATGTGATTTACAGAATCCTGACATGGAATTTAGCTGTCGAACTCCAGTTAGGAAGTAGGAACCCAGTAGAGTGTCCCAGACAGCATTTATTATGAAACAACGCATGGAATAGCAGACAATATCTGCTGACCTAATGTAATGACAAAGAAGACCCGATATGACGCAGAAGTTAGTATGCCAAGTTATCACCTGTTATCCATCTTATGCTTTCTTCATATGTCATAGGTTGATATGCACTGTTCATCTCTTCTGTTTAGATCAAGGAATGCACCAATTAAAAAACCTTAAATTTCACTTAATTCCACAGTCTCTTTTCGTAGGGTTACCACGTTTTCTACTACAAAAACACTCTTAACATTCCTGAATACTCTTAACATCCTGAACACTGTTTAGCAATCCGAACGGTCTGAAACGTCATGGTAGAAATTAGAGCAATTAGAAAATCTGGCAGTTTTAAAACACCGTCGTACAAAACATCGTGGAAAAATAAAGCACTTACAAATCTTCGTGTGATTTGGAGGTGATCGCATCATCATCATCATACAAACATCACATCATCTCAAACATTGGTTTTTTACTTACAAAAATGTTAAGTGAAGTTTCGCTTAAGCATATGGGAGCACAAGAAGAAGTAAATAATATTTTAACCTCTATATATCATACTTTTGTATTAACTAAAATATTTTTACTGAAAAGTAGAAAGGGAATTTTAGCATAGAATAGCTGAAAACAAGTAAACATTAATGCTGCCTACAGCAATTCACAGAATTTGAAACTTATGTTGCTAACTAATAAAAGTCATTATTCAATTAACCCCTGATATAAAGCGAAATTAGTAGATTTTAATGACAAAACGTGCTTTAAAAGTAGTTAGAAAGAGGAAGTACATGCGTCAGATTTCGAATGTTAAGTTCCGTCTTTGCTTTTTTCAGCGAAAATATAGTAGTAAATACGAAAATTATGATGCATAAAAGTAAAAATATTCCTTATTTCTTCTTATACTTGCAAGACGAAAATTCAATTACATGTTTTATTGTTAGAAGCGTCTGCGATGTTATCACCATGCGATGTAGTTACTTTATTTTAAACCACAATATTTTGTACGAGAATGTCTTAAAACTACGAAGTCAATTCACCACTTTATTTTCTACTAGGATGTTTCAGAATTGCGAAATTTTATTGTGTACAGCGACGTTTTCCTCCTTGAGCTGTTTTCTCTGCGATGTTTATATCAGCAATCATCTCTCCGAAAAGACGTGAAAAATCTAACGTAATTGATTGATATGTTAACATTTGTAGATGTTTATTTTTCTAATAGTAATTTTCTTCTTAAGACAAGCCGTTCCCATATGCTCTCATTTCGCCAAGGTCTGAGCTAGTATTTAGAATAGTCACTACATAGTTCTTCAGTATTCTAGCATTCAAAGAACTCTATTTTAGCTAGGATATTGCAGTTTAATATTATACATATAATTTAAAGGAATGGAAATTAATGTATGAACAAAAGAAAAATGCAAACTAATTTTGAATAAATGAAATGCATGGGAATTTACATTATGTCATTTATTTTTTTCTGAAGATAACTAAAGAGGGAATCCTGAAACCTCTTTGTTTGGACCTCAGAAAAAGTAAATTGTAAAATAAAAATCTATTGTTTAAAATATTGCTGAAAATAGTTTTTTTTTCAAAACTTTCTTAAATTACTTTTAATATAAAGTTTAATATACTCCTAATATTACAAACATACATTCCCTGATATATTGTATAATGACAGTAATCAGAGTCTTATACACTTTATATTTTTAGTTTATTAAACATAAATAACGTAGTCCAAGGTATTATTTTTAGAAAAAATTGCTAATAACTTGAAATAAGATATTTGTGACTAAATAAATATCACGTAATCTAGCGCAAATGCCTGTCATCAGAAAACAGAAATAGGATTTTTGAGAACTGTCGTAGGTATGGTCAAAGAAAATAAAAATTTAAAAAAGATATTTGCGTGTATTATGGATGAAGCTTGGCATATCTACGGCTATCTTAGTCCTAGTTGTTCACGTGTTCTTTTTAAGACATATAATTAGATCTACATGTTACCATAACAAGTGTTCGACAAGATTTAAATTTGAACAAGCGTGGAGAACGTTAATTACCTGGAAATCAATAGGCTGTCCATTAAACCAGTTCTGTATCACAACTGAATATCCGACACATGCATTACTTCTGGCAGAGATCATTACGCTGGAGATACCACGTTCATAAAGAAATGATAATGATATGTCTTGAGATTTGCGTACATCGCTTTCCTGTCAAGGCAGTCTCCAGTCATTCTAGTGCACTCCAAAAGCACGCATTATAAAAGAGAGACCGCCCAAGGTTACTATGCTACAAGACTTGCTCTTCCCGACAAGAAATCTTTTAGCTTGTGACGTCACTGGTATATAGTCTACTCCACAGCAACTACTGCCTTGGAAACTAAATGAAATTGTAACTTCCTTTCCCCACTAAACGTCACTGAACTCGATCGTTGGCAAGAACCTAAACTTGTCTGCTTATTGAAGTAGAGACCGCCAGCTTTCACGCACATTGCTGGCATGATGAATAAGAAGTCTAGTCGGGTTTCTTACGCATACAAATAATCAACAGCTTCGAAACAGTTCTTGTCGCCATATCATGTTTCATTAGCCTTTCATCGTCCAATGGTGGCCCTTTCTGGCTAAAGTAAGTCTTATTATCTGAGACTATAACATCAAAAACTTGCTATGGCAGGTTATATAGTTAAACGGTATAATATATTATATAGTTTTACTGATGGCGTCAGAATTAAACGAAGGAATGGAAAGAGATATGATCCAATTTTTTTCGAATGAATAATGTCTTTTACAAATGCCTAAGTTACAGTTCATGAACCCTTTATGTGCAGTCGCTGTTGATATTTTCCTGGAAACGGCATATTCTAGGTGTACTGTGTTTCCTCTTGATCTTGAAATCTGAAAGGAAATCTTAATACCTCAGAACCGGAATATCACATCCTTCTACACCGTAGACGCATTGTTTTCTTTGAGGGATAAAATTTTGCATTTCATTTTTGTATCTTTGCTATTTTATGCAATACAGAATTTAAATTACACAAATCTTCTATAAGATCTGGAATTTTTTTTCAGTCAGCGGAAAAGAATGGAATTAACAACTTGAAACGTTACTGTTGGAAAATTTCGGGGTAAGCAAAAGATTAAAATGGATTGTGTAAAAAGAATAAAATTGATCTTAAATTTTCGTGTGTAATAAGTCTGCATTTTTTAATAATAATCATTCCTTACTGCTTATTATTTTAATTATTCAATACTAGGATATAACGTATTGGTTATAGAATCCTTTTACTAGTAAAAAACCTCAGAAATCTATATTACCTTAATGTTTCATTCAAATCGTTTCCATGTAATACTTATAAAAATATTTTCTCTAATTTGAAACACTTTTTATTAATTGTTTTTATTGAAAACATTTTATTTATTGCTCCTCAGTGACTCTGCATGATACATACTTCACATTTAAAACAGAAATCGTATTTTGTATTAAACAATCAGTTTTAAAGCTAGCTTATTGAGAAATGTGTGAAGTTTCTTAATATTCTATGCCTATTTTAAGAAGCGTGTTTTAATTTTTCATAAAACAGAGAGGGTTAAAGGATGGATCTTTGGTATTTAAGATAATCTGCTTTAGGTAATAGTACGTTTCTACTACAGATACTTTTTTTAGTTGTAAACCCTATTCTATGATTCTGTTTTTACTTTTTTTGCTGCATTTATTCAGCTAATTTGCAGTTAATTTAATAACTAAAGAATATTTCTGTTAATGTAAATTAAAAATAATTTCTGAATTATATCTACGACGCAATATACATAATTAAGTATCATTAATAAAGTTCTAGAATTATTATTATGAATCGTTATTAACACTAGTATTTTTTTAAAACCACCTCTTAATATTTATATTAACGGTAGAGTTGTAAATATTAATTTAATAAAAGTAACGTGATTCAATTTTGAAATAAATTAATGTAGTATTAGTATTATTTGAATGTAGAATGAAATAAATGATTTTCTTGTGACTTCTCATTTGCATTTTAAAAATAATTATTTTTATTCCAGAGAATCACGGAAACGCAATACTCACCAAATGCTAGCCCACTGTCCATATCCTTCGTGTTTATTCCATACTGTAAAGGATCAGTCAAAAATAGGTAAGAAGGTAAGTATTACCAATTTCTGAAAGTATTACCTTACCAGTTTTTGAAAGAATTCAGAAATTAACTATAAGACGCATTTCTAGTTATAAAATAACTATTTATTGACGGAGACTCTTTTATTTTCATGGAAGAATCAAATACGCATATTGTTCAATCCTATCAAATAATTACCACATTACAGACTTTTATTCTTATTTTTTGTTTAACTCAGAGTATTAGCTCATTATTCAGTATTCTGGACGGAATATCATTATTTCCTATGTTT